>PVKA01045149.1:0-15710 GCA_004027165.1 Ctenomys sociabilis
GGTGTGTTTCTACTTGGGTTGAGGTTATTTGGTGTTCTGTATGCTTCGGTGACCTGAATGTTGGATTGTTTCCTCATATTTGGGAGGTTTTCTGCAATTATTTCTCCCCAAATTCTTTTTATGTCATTTGTATTGACTCCTTCATTCTCGTTGATACCAATTATTCTCACATTGTTCATCCTGGCGTTATCCTGCAGGTGATGGATTATTTTTTCCTTACATTCTCCTTGTTTTTAAGAGATCCTTTCTCACCTTTTCACTAGCTGCTCTGGCATCTTCAAGATCTGAAACTCTGTCTTGGCTTTCACTCAGATGGTTTTGTAGACTCGTGATTGCTATTTGTAGTTCTATATTTCTTTGACTGTGTTTCATGTGTTCTATTTCTTTTCTGTATTGCTCATTCAATGAATCCATCATATTTCTGATCTCCTCAATTTTTTTATCCATGTCTTCTTTAGAGGTAGTCATTAATTCTTTTTCTGCTGTGTTTCTTCCAAGTTGGATTTCCTCTGTATATTTCTGGACTTGTTTTGGTATTTCAGATCATACGACTTCAAAAAGTTCTTTTTTGATTTCAGAACTTATTTCTGCTTTGAGTTTCTCATGATCTTTCTGCTGTTGTTTCTTTGCTTCAGATGCTGTTAATTCATATATATCAGCTGCAATAGTGATATCTGCACTTGTTCTGGGTGAGCATAGTTTTTCCACCCAATATTTCTGGAATTCATTCTTTATTTCAGATACTATGTATTCAAATATTTCTTTTTTAATTTGGGGAATTCCTTCTCCTTTTATTTCCTCTATAGCTTTCTGCTATTGTTCCTTTGCCGCTGTATCTGTTAGTTCATTCATTGCAGCTGCGCTAGCATGCTCTGTCCTTCCTGATGGACTCGAGGTCTGGGATTGCATTTTTCCCCTTCTCTTTGTCATTTTGTATAGCACTGACCTTTGCCCTTTGGTGTAGAGCTTTGGTGCACCTATAAGCTTAGCTTGTTATGAGATTCGGGTGCCAGTCTACTATGTTTGAGATTTTCCAGGTATGCCTATCCTGGGTCTAGCTGTTGTGTTCAGTTCCTTTTTTGCTACAGCTCCTTTGGTTCCCCTCTGTTGGTTCCCAGGGTCAGCCCTCCTGTGTCAGGCAGGTCATTCCCCAGGTGGGCAGGCCTGGGCTTTGGTGGGTCTTCTGGGCTCACAAAGGGATAGTGGATGATCTTATTCACTGAGTAGGCTGTACTGGGTCGGCCAGCCTATGCTGGGTCTGGGTCTACAGGCCGTAACCCAAGAACGCTGGGAAAGGTCCCTCTGGTGCTGTGGGCCTGGAGCCCTCACTCACAGGCCAGGCTGTGCTGGGTTTCGGTCTGTAGCGTGGGACCGAGGATTGCTGAGAAATGTCCCTCCATCATGGCAGGCTTGGAGTTCTCACTCCAGGCCAACCTGCACTGCGTCTGGGGCTGTGGGGTGGGACTGGTAATCACCTGGAAATATTTCTCTGGCACCGTGTGCCTGGAGTCTCACCGGGCCACAGGGGGTGGGGGGCAGGTAATCCCTTTGAAATGTCTCTCGGGCACGGCGGGCCTGGAGTTCTACACTCACTGAACTTTGATGCCCAGATAATCGGGGAAATTCCCACTCGATCAGTGGGCTTTAGGTCAGGGGATCCAGGGAGGTGCTGGTGAGTGGGTCCTGAGGTTTCAGGCCAGTCACTGACTTGGAGGGGTTGGGGGCAGGGATCCGCATCACGCGCGTGGGAAGAAGCCAATGGCTCTCCCTCAGACTCACCACACTCTCACTGATCTGGGAAGCCTGGTGAGTCATGCAAATTCGCTCTCTCTGGGAGAGCTTGGGGCTGAATCCAGGAGGCCGCTGGAGTCAGCTTCTGTCTCAAGCCTGTCTCTGGCTGGGCAGCGTGGGCGGGATCGAGTAGACTGCTGGTGTTGGTCTTGCTGTCTTGGGAGGTCTCTGGGGCTGGGCTGGGCGCAGGCAGGATGGAGGAAGATGGCAGAGTCAGCCGCGCTGTCTCTGGTGGGTGTCTGGGGCTGGGTGGCAGCGGGCGGGATGCAGGAGGATGGCGAGTCGGCCGCGCTGTCTCTGGCCGGTCTCGGTTGATTTCTTTATGATAGCCATTCTTTCTGGAGTGAGATGTTATCTCAGTGCTGTTTTAATTTGCATTTCACACTAGTGATGTGGAGCATTTTTCTGTATATGTATTCTTTAATTTCATGCTTTGAGAAGTGTGTGTTCATCTCAGATGCCCATTTCTGGATTGGGTCTTTAAATTTAGGGCCCCTAATATTTTTTATTTCTTTACAAATTCTAGAGAGCAGACCTTTGTCTGAGTTCTTATGGGTTAGGATATTTTCAAAATTTTTGGATTGTCTTTTCACTTTGATGGTAATTTCTTTTGATGCACAGAAACTTCTCAATAATACGTGGTCCCAGTTGTTAATTCTTTCAAGTGTTTCCCGTGTGGATACATGTTTGTTCATGAACTCTTTGCCTACCCCTATGTCTTCAAGAGTTCCTCCTACTTTATTTCCACAAGATTGAGTGTCTCTGTTTTAATATTAAGATCTTTGATCCATTTTGACTTTAGCTTGGTGCATGGTGATAGAGCTGGGTCAAGTTTTAGTTTTTGACATGTGGAGAGCCAGTTTTTCCAGCACCACTTGTTAAAGAGGCTATCCTTCTTCCAGTAAGTGTCTTTGGCCTCTTTGTCAAAGATTAAGTGGTTGAGTGTGTTTGTAGGGGCCTCTGCATCTTCTACTCTATTCCATTGATCCTCAGCTCTATTTTGTTGTCAGTACCATGCTGATTTTATCACAGTAGCTTTGTAGTATAATTTCAAGTCAGGCATTGTAATGCCTCCTGACTTGTGTTTGTTGGCCAGTATTGCCTTTGCTCTTATAGGTCTTTTCTGGTTCCAAATAAACTGTAAGAATGATTTCTCTAGGTCTAGGAGGTATTTTGTTGGTAGTTTCATAGATATTTCATTGAATCTGTATAATAGTTTTGAGAGTATGGCCATCTTCACAATGTTGGATTCTCCTATCCAGGAGCAGGGTATATCTTTCCATTTTCTGAAATCCTCTATGATCTCTTTTTTCAGAGTACTATAATTTTCCATGAAAAGATATTTAATTCCTTTAGTTAGATGAATTCCAGGGTATGTCATTTTCTGCTATGTTATTGTAAAAGGTATTCTTTGTATAATTTCCCTCTGAGTGTGTTTGTTATCTGTGTAGAGAAATGCTATTGACTTTTGAGTATTGACTTTATATCCTGCTATGCTGCTGAATTTGTGTATCAATTCTAGTAGCTTCTTGGTGGAGTTTAGTTTCTCTAAAACAAGAGTTTTAACTTCTTGTGTCTTCCAAGTAAAGTATCATGTCACCTGCAAATAGTGATAATTTAACTTTTTCTTTACCTATTCTTATTCCTTTTATTTCTCCCTCTTGTCTTAGGGCTGTAGCTAATGATTCCAAAACAATATTGAATAGGAGAGGTGATAGAGCAAATCCTTGTCTTATACCAGATCTAAGAGTAAAAGGTTTCAGTTTTTCCCTGTTTAGAATTATATCAGCCGTTGGGTTGTCATTATAGATTGTTTTTATCAAGTTTAAGTAGAGTCCATCGATTCCAATTTTCTGAAGGATTTTGAACATGAATGAGTGTTGAACTTTGTCAAAAGTCTTTTCTGCATCAATTGAGATGCTCATGTGGTTTTTAATTTTCACTCTATTGATATTTTGTATTACATTTATAGATTTGCAAATATTGAACCATCCTTGCATCTCTGGGATGAATGCTACCTGGTCATCATATAGAATCTTCTTGATGATTTGCTGTATTCTATTCACTGGGATTTTGAGGATTTTTGCATCTATGTTCATGAGGGAGATTGGCCTATAGCTCTCCTTTTTAGTTGTGTCTTTTCCTGGTCTTGGAAGCAGTATAATATTTGTCTCCTGGAATGATTTTGGGAGCACTGCTTCCTTTTCAATTTCATTGAAGAGTTTGTGGAGTGTAGGGATTATATCTTCTATAAATTTCTGGTAGAATTCAGCTGTGAATCCATCAGGACCTGGACTTTTCTTTGTCGGTAGGCTTTTTATTTCATTTCGTATTTCATTGGCCGTTACTTGCTTATTGAGAGTTGTTATATCTTCTTGGTTCAGTTTTGGTAATTTTTACCTTTGGAGGAATCTGTCCATTTCATCTGTGTCTCTATTCTGTGAGCATAAAGATTCTCAAAGCAGCTATTGATAATCTTCTGAATTTCCACTGGGTCTGTGGTGATTACGCCCTTTTCATTCCTTATTGCTTGTATTTGAATTTCTTCTTTCCTCTTTTTGGTGAGGTTACCTAGTGGCTTATCAATTTTATTTAATGTTTCAAAGAATCAGCTTTTTGATTCATTGATTCTTTGAACTGTTTTTCTCGCCTCAACTGAATTAATTTCTGCTCTAATCTTTATGTTTTCTTCTCATCTTTGGGCTTTGGATTTGGTTTGCTCTTCCTTTTCTAGATGTTGGAGGTGTTGCTTTAGTGTGTTTATTCATTCCTATTCTGTTTTCCTAATGTGTGATTTCATAGCTATGAACTTGCCTCAGAGAACTGCTTTCATCACATCCCATAAAATCCAATAAGTTTTGGTTGAATCCTCATTGAATCGTAGATATTGTTGAATTTCTTTTCAAATTTCATTGTAACCCATTGATTGTGGAGTAGGGTGTTGTTTAATTTCCACATATTTAGGGGCCTTTGCTAGTATCTTTTGTCACTTATTATCAGTTTCATTGCACTGTGGTCAGAACCACATACATGGGATAATTTCTGTTTTCTTGCATATACTTAAGCATGACCTATGGACCAGTATGTGGCCTATTTTAGAGAATTACCCATGTGTAGCTGAAAAAAATGTGTATTCAGCTGTGGTTGGGTGGAACATTCTGTATATGTCCACCAGATCCATTTGTTCCAGGCTCTGGTTCAGTTCTGCTAGTTCCTTGCTAATTTTTGTCTAGTTGACCTGTCTTTGTGGAATAAGGGGGTATTTAGGTCTCCTGTGAAGATTGTGGTATTGGATATTAGCTTTTTCATGTCTATTAAGATTTGTTTTACATAGTTGGGTGCTCCTGTGTTTGGTGCATACATATTTATGAGTATTACCTCTTCCTGTTGAATTCTTCCCCTAACCAGTATATAGTGTCCTTCTTTATTTCGTTTGATCATTCTTGGTTTGAAGTTGAGACTGTCTGAGAAGAAGATTGCTACCCCTGCTTTCTTCAGTGGTGCTGTGGTATGCAGTATTGTTTCCCATCTGTTGACTTTAAGCCTATGAATGTCCTTTTAAGTGAAGTGTGTTCCTTGTATACAGCATATTGTTAGATTTTGTTTCTTAATCTACTGTGGCAGTCTATTTCCCTTTATTGGTGGGCTGAGTCCATTTACATTGATGGTTATAATTGAAATGTGTTCACTTTTGATTTTCAAATTATTTACCTGCTGTTGTTTGCTCCTTTTTGTCCTGTGTTTGGTTGTTTACCCTATCAGAAGTGGGTTCCTTCTGATCTCATTAGTGGAGTTCTTGGAACTGTGGTCCCTCTCTAGAACATCTTTCAATAGCCCATGTAGGGATGGCTTTGTTGTCATGAAATTCTTTAGTTGTTCTTTGTCATGGAAGTATTTCACCTCTCCATCAAATTTAAAAGGGAGGTTTGCAGGGTATAGTAGTCTGGGCTGGAATTTGTTTTCATAGAGATCTTGAAATTCTCTGTTCCATGCTCTCCTTTCCTTCATGGTTTGTGAAGAGCAGTGATCTGCTTCTTCTCTCTAGCAGCTTTCAGTATATTATTTGTGTGTTGGATTTCTGGGATCTTGACTATTATATGTTTTGGTGTGCTTTTACTTGGGTTGAAGTTATTTGGTGTTCTGTATGATTCAGTTACCTGAATGTTAGATTGTTTCCTCATATTTGGGAAGTTTTTTGCTATTACTTCTGCCAATATTCTTTTTATATCATTTGTGTTGACTCCTTCTTTCTCATTGATGCCAACTAATCTCACATTGTTCATCTTGGGCTCATTTTGCATATGATGAATTATTTTTTCCTGCATCCTAGTTGTTTTTATATCTTTTCTCACCTTTTCACTAACTGCACCAGCATCTTCAAGATCTGACACTCTGTCTTCACTTTCACTCAAGCAATTTTGCAGGCTTGTGGTTGAGATTTTAAGTTCGTCTACATCTCTTTGACTCTGCTTCATTCGATCTATTTCTTTCCTGTATTGCTCATTCAAAGAATCCGTCATATTTCTAACCTCCTCTATTTTTTTGGCAATTTCTTCATTAGAGGTAGCTATTAATTCTTTTACTGCAGAGTTTTTTCCAAATTGCGTTTCCTCCATATATTTCCTGAATTGATTCTCTACTTCAGATGTAATGATTTCAAAGATTTCTTTTCTATTTCAGAAATTATTTCTGCTCTGAGTTCCTCTTTACTTTTCTGCTGTTGTTTCTTTTCTTCCGATGCTGTTAATTCATATGTTTCAGCTGGAATAGTGTTCTCTGCACTTGTTCTGTGTGGGCATTGGGTTTCCCCCATATGTTTCTGGATTTGATTCTTTACTTCTGATGCTATGTATTCAAAAATTTCTTTTTTTTCTTTCAGGCATTAATTCTGGTCTGAATTCCTCTATACCTTTCTGCTGTTGTTTCCTTGTTTCCAACTCTGTTAATTCATTCATTTTAGCTGTGTTAGTGTTCTCTGCACTTATCATTTGTGGGCTGGAGGCCTGAGATTGCATTTGGCTCCCTATTTTTATCATGACTTATAGCTCTGTCCTCTGACTTTTGGTGTAGAGTTATGTTGCAATTCTGACCTTAGCACCTTTGAAATTCAGTTATTGTTACACCAAGTTCTAGTTCGTGTAGTTTTGTCTGGGCTTGGGTCTGGCTGCTGTGCTCACCTCCTTCCTATTGCTGTCCTTGGAGGGGAGCCTGTTGTGCCCCTTTGATAAGATGTTCTGTTCCTGGATTAGCTGTGTGATTCTGACCCTAGTCTCAGTGCAAGGACTTCAGCCTCAGAGTTTCTCGCCAGGCCTGTATGGTCTCACACACTCCCCAGGCCTGCGCTTTGGCAGGCTTGCTGGGCTCCCAAAAGGGTGGTGGATGTTCTCATTCACCAGGCAGGCTATGCTTGGTGTGGGGCAGCAGGGCAGGAGTAGAGAGCACTGGTAAAGGTCTCTCTAGCACTGATGGCCTGCAGTTCTCACGCACCAGGACAGCCGTGTTGGGTCTGGGGCCGCCGGCAGGACCAGAGAATGCTGGAAAAGTTCTCTCTAGCACGGCGGGCCTGGTGTTCTCCCTGGCTTTTCCTGACTCCTTCATCAATACTATTTTAAAGCAATTTGACTACTGTGTCCTGATGTGGGCTTTTTCCATTTTCTTGGGTTTGGAGATCTGCATCTCAGGTCTGGAGGTTTATCTTTTATAACTTGGAAAAATTTCATCCATCATTTCTCTAAGTATTTTTTTATTCCTATGTTTCCTTTATGGACTCAATTACGTATGCATTAGAGTCCATGAAATTGTTCTCTGCTTGGAGATGCTTTACTCAAGTCTTTTGTCTCCCTGTGCTTCAGTTTCTACCTTTATGTCTTCAAGTTCACTAATCATTCCTTTAGCATCTAGTCTGTTAATCCTGTCCATTGTATTTGCCATATAATGCATTGCACTTTTCATGTAAAAATTTCATTACTTTTATATTTTGTTTTTATTTTAAGAAGAAAAAATGAAACAAAATTTCAAAACAAGATAATAGGAGGGTAACGGTGTTTAATATTTTGTGTAGTGTTATCTTCAAGTTACTCAGTGTGCTGGGGAGATACCTCGGCAGTCTAAGCACCTGCCTAGCAAGTGCAAGGACTCAGGCTTGATCCCCAGTACCACATGCTGAGCTGGCCCCGGAACTGTGCATGCCTAGAATCCCAGCACAGAGGAGGCTAAGCCTGGACTATCACTATAAATCTGAACTGCATAGCATAAAAACAAGTAAATAATTACTCAGAGTAAAAGTTATAGACATTTAATTCTTCAAATGGCAATAAAAAAACATTTCTTTCCAATGAACAAGAGAAATTAGTAGTACAACCGTCTTAACTTACATACATATATTTTTCTTGTTTCCATTTCCCCATCCTAGTTTCTCTTTCCTTTTGAACTTTCTTCTCATTTTATAATGTCTATTGTATATTTTCAATCACATTTACTCTTTCAGCTTCTCACACTAGGGAGACAATATGATGTTTACACATGTGAATCTGATTTATTTCACTTATGAGTATGGTATCAAGTTGCATACATTTACCTATGAAAGTCTCCAGTTCTCCAGTTGATCCTTCTTTATAGCTGAGTAGTATTCCATTATATAAAAAGACAACATTTTTTATGATTATCACTAAAAATTCCCTTTTTTTTTTTGGCATGATTGGAGAGTGAGCTCAGACCTTTGCACTTGCCAAGAAAGTGCTTATTCTACTGAGCTATCTCCCCGGTCCCTAAAAAATTTCCTCTTAATACTGTTTTCAATGTGTTACATAAGTACTGGTATGTTGTATCAGCATTATCATTTAATTGTCTAATTTGTTATTATTCTTTAATTTCATCTGTGACCCATTGGGTGCTGTTTAATTTCCATGTGTCTTATAGTTTTTGTGGTTTCTTTTGCCATTGATTTCCAGTTTCATTACATTGAGGTCAGATATTATGTATGGGATAATTTTAATTACTTTGGACTTATTTAAGCATGCTCTGTGGGCAAGTGTGTGGTCTATTTTGGAAAGCATCCCATGCACAGAAGGAAAGAATGTGTATTCTGATGTTATAGAGTGGATATCACTCAATACATATTTACTAAGATCATTAAAAATATAATAATAGGGGCCAGGGAGCTGGTTCAGTGGAATAAGCACTTCCCTGGCAAGTGCAAGGGCCTGAGTTCAATCCCTGGTTCTGAAAAAAAAAATAATAATAAAAGACAACACTTTTTATATATTCTTCAGTTGTTGGCCATTTGAGTTATTTCCAAGATCTAGCTGTGACAAATATAAACATGGTATCGCTGTAGTATGTTTTAACTCTTAAAGAAGGGGAATTGCTGGGTCAAATAGGACCATCCAATCCTACTTTTTTTTAGCAATCTCTACAGTGATTTCCACAGTGGTTGCACTGGTTTGCATTCCCATCAACATTGGAGAAAGATTTATTTTCCCCAAGCTTCTCCAGAATTTACTGATTGATTTATTGACGATCCCACTGTTTCTGGGATGAGACGGAATCTGAAAATTGTTTTAATTTGCAACTTTCAAGTCACCAATGATGGTGAACTTTTTTCATATATTATTTCCTATTTGTATTTCTTCATCTGAGAAGTGTGCATCCATGTCTGATGCCCATTTTTCAATTAGGTCTTTATATTTTGAGAGGTCTGTGTTTTTGAGTTCTTCATGTGTTCTTGATAGTCATCCTTCCTCTAAAGAACAACTAGTAAACATTTTTCCCTACATTGTGGGTTGTCTCTTTGTTCTGTTGGTGGTTTCTATTGCTGTGCAAAAGCTTTCAAATAACATGACATCACAGGTGCTGACTCTTTGTGATAGTTCCTGGGCAATCTAGGTTTTACTCATAAGTCTTTGTCAACATCAGTGTCTTCAATAGTTATTCTTTCTGCAGATTCAATGTTTCTGTATTGGTATTTAGATCATTTATCCATTTTTATTTTAGTTTAGTTTATGGTGATAAATATGGGTGCAGTGCTAATCTTCAGCATGCATAGAGTCAGTTTTTCTAGCACCACTAGTTCCAGTAAATGGGCACTTTTGTCAAAGATAAGGTGAGCATGTCTGGAGTTGTGTGGCATTTCTAATCTGTCCCATTGATCTTTGTTTTGTCCATATCATATGCTTTTTTTTTATTGCAGTGGCTTTGTAGTATAATTTCAAATCAGGAATTGTGATGCCCCTTGCCTTGTTTTTGTAATTCAATCTCTTCTCATACCAAATGAGTTTTAGGATTATTTTTTCTAATTCTATGAGATATGCTATCAGAATTTTGATCAGAATTGCATTAAATCTGTATAACAGTTTTTAGAAATATGGCCATTTTCACTGCGATAGTTCTTCACATCCAAGAGCAGATATCTTTCCATCTTCTGATATCCGTTTCAATCCCTTCTTTTTCAGAGTACTGTAGTTTTCAATTTAGAGGTCTTCATCCTTCGTTAGATTGATTCCTAGGTATTTAATTTTTGGATGCTATTATAAAAGATGATTGTTTCCTTAATGTTTCTCTCAATGAGATTGTTATTAGTGTATAGGGAGGCTATTGGTTTTTGAGTGTTGACTTTGTATCCAGCTACACCACTGAATTTGCCTATTAAATCTAGCAGTTTTTTGGTAGAGTTTTTGGGGTCTTCTATATAGCATGTCTTTCATCTGCAAATAGTGATAACTTAACTTCTTCCTGTCCTATCATTGTTGCTCTTTTTTTTTTCCTCTCTTTTCTAATTGCTGTGGCTAAAGTCTTCAGGATGATATTAAAAAAGAATGGAGACAATGGACATCCTTGTGTTGTTCCTGCTTTTTAAGTGAAAGCTTTCAATATTTGTGCTTTTAGTGTGATGCTGGCTTTCCTCGGATTAACATGGTATATTTTATTCTGTCCTTTTGAACTTGACTCTTTGTAATAGAGACATATCTGATGCTTTGATATTGGCTTTTTTGTCCTTCTTATAAATCCTATTTTTCTTCTTTGCATATTAAGTAATTTTTGGACATAAACATTGTGAATTTTATCTTGGAGGTAAATTCCCTTCAACAGTCTTGAGATTTTTTCCTCCAGAGATCAGATGTAATCATTTGGAAGCAGTTTTGTCCTTCCAAGGCTCATTTTGCTATGCTGACCAATATAGCATTTTATTTTCACAAAGTTTATGCCACTGAAACAGAACCTTTCTAAGTACTTTATATCATAGCCCGTGTATCACAGAAGCCTGGAAAGGGACCACCTTGAGATCTCTAGAAATCCTTTCTTTGTATAGCTCTTTCCTTTTTTGTAGTCCGAATCTGTGAACGATAGTTGCTTTGGCTTTCGTTACCTCTGGTTTCGCTTACTGAGAACTTCCAGGTTCACGGTAGGCTCTCCCTGCCTGCTTGGTAGCCTAGAAATTCTTCAGCTGGTAAAGTTAGAGCAGCCACACTGAATCCACTAAAACTAGGAGCTAAGTTAAGCTTACCTGCTTTTCAATGTAGATGTTGGAATTTGTGTTCCAGTAATGGGAAAAGTGACTGATACATGAATGGACAGAAAAATGAGTGAGAAAATAAAAAGGTTAGTGTTCCTAATCTATTAGTCAATCCCCAAAGAGTCTTATTTGTACAGCATTACATCTGTGCTAATGTAAGAAGCAAAAAAGATCACTTAGGGATTTTTGGTAAATGTTGTGTCAGACCCACTACCATGGGTTGCTAATTGTTCTTTAATGCTAGGACCTGGGACGAAATACATTCAGTATTGCCTACTAGCCAGCTATGCCAGCAAATTTTTGTAAAGCTGAGTTTACAAGCACTTTTACAAACTTGCTCTCAGTGATATTGCTAAAAATAAGACAAAACGACACCACGTGCTTCCTGATCTGATACTGAGATTCCTCCTCAAAATGTACAGCTTGAATCCAATCATGATGAGATATTCGATAAACTCAAATGAAGATAAAATTTACAGAATAATGATCTATGGTTTTCAATAATGCCAACTTAACAGAAGACAAGCTATTAAAAGTCTGAGGGATTGATTAACAGAGACTAAAGAAATATGATAACTCAGTAAATGCACAATTCATGAATACATCTTGGAAGAGATATCATCAATAAAGTTATCGGGCCATGTATTAGTCGACTCTGGCTATAGTAACAAAATACCCTAGGTTGAGTCGCTTCAACAAGAGAAATTAATGTTCTCGCATCTGCGGTCTGGAAGTTCATGACCAAGGCGCTGGCAGGGTCAGGCTGATGAAGACTCCACACTCAACTTGTGAATGGCCAGCTACTGAAAGCCTTCTCACATGACAGAAAATAAGGAACTTTCTCATGGGTTCTAATCCCAGGAGACTGTGGATCTACCTTCGTGATTCATGTAAATTTAATTATGTCTCCAGATACCCTCCCACTAGGGACTAGCGCTTCAGTGTAAAAGTGGGGGGCATGATTCAGTACAATTAATCAGATTTAATGACCTAAATTTTCATAATAGTATTATATTAGCATGAAATGTTTTAAATTTGACAATAACTTTGCTATATAAAAGAGCACTCTTTTTAGTGTATGCGTATATCATTCATGTATTCATTTTTTGACATTTGATTTGGACACAATTTCAACATAGAAGTTGGGGTCATAAGCACAGTCATGACCATGTATGCTTTGCTGAGGCACGTCCACTACTAGCATTCTATGTTTAGAACCAAGAGAATTTGCATGCAATTTACTTCCAAACAAGTAAGAAAAACCTGTTACTGATTTTTAAAAAAGGAAAAATACAATAAAATGTAGTGACATGTCAATAATTGGTGCATACACACAAGAGGTACTCAGCAGTTCTTTCTGTTACATCCATAACTTCAACTTTAAACTGTCTCAAAAGGAAAAGTTTTAAAAGTTTACTTAAAGCTTATTCATATCTTGCCAAAGTGACTACAGGGCAGAGTTTGGAGATGAAAAGAGACACACATACGCACGTGCACGGATCACCAACCAGTGTCCTAATACGTCACCAAGAGCAAAAATTAGGAAATGGTGTAAAATTTGGGTTGATTTTCACACTCTTGGGTAGATGACTGTGCAGTGGCTGATTAGCCAAAAGACCATCTCTAATTTTATTTCACAAATATTTCAAATTAGCTGCTAGAGTATTTACAAACCAAATGGACAAAAATAGCCTCTTTGTTAAATTTTTCATCCTTTTAAAAGGGTCACATGTAATTGATGCTCTTGGTAGTATGTGTCAGGTGCCAGGCACATACCAAGTCATAAAAATGTCCTAAGGCATTAATTATCACAGCTGAGAGTAAAGACAGCAGCTCCTGCTAATTGTCAAAATCCCCTCCACGACTGCGCAGTGCCACACACACAGTGGGAGATTAAGAAACCTGAATTGGCAATGAAAGTTGCCATTCTTCTTCCTTTGCAGGCAGCAGCAGTGATTACGACGGGGGAGCACATCAGCAATCCCCCTGCGCCTGCTCAGGCACAGGCGCCGTCGCTGAACTCGGGGCCAGCAAGCGGTAGATGGTCTGCAATAGCGATTAACCATTCTGTTTGATTTAGGAAGTGCTAATCAATAACGAGCTCGACTTGGGGACCTGCGCAGGCTTAATCATGCTGCATCTGGCACCTAGGGCTGACACGCCCCAGCTGGAAGGGTGGGCATGAGGCAGGGGGGCGGGGAAGGAGAAGCTGTAGGGAGAGGAAGGGGCACAAAGAAGTAAGTTCCTAAAAACTGACTAAACTTCTTTGCTGAAGTTAAAAATCGTTTCAACTTTCAAAGGCGAAACCTCACCCCCAAGTGAAAGACATGACATAAACGCAAAGGCAAGTGGAGATAAACAAAAGGCCCTGCTCAGATGTTCCCGGGCGATCCGTCATTGTCAAGGGATTCTTTACACATCATAATGATCCCGAGCCTCTGCCAGCTTGTCTCACGTACTATTTCTGTATCGTTCAGGACCTTCAGCAGTTTACAATACAAGGTTTGACTGTAATTTTCATCAAACTGCAACCTGTGCAGGTTTGTGAGACACCTTACTACTTACACCCAGTTATAAAGCTCTCTTACCTTCAAGGCTCATTCCCTTTATACATCCTGTCAGCTGATGGTGGCAGGATAACAATTAGCCCACAAGTCTTTCCATTTAAATGAAAAGCAAAATTTGGAGTGACTGCATGTAGTGTGTGTTCAAACTCCCTTTGGGTGGATTCGAGGTGAATCTACTCCTCCCTCCAGGACCTGGAGCTGGGGGTTGGTCATGGGTGGCGGGAGGCGGATAGAGACACATGTGCTGTGGGCTGCAGTGAAGAGTGGTCTCCACACAGCCACATCTGCTGCTAGAAACCGAGTTGGTGGCCCAGAGTGTCCTTCTGCCTGGAGAAGCTGGGTGCTGGCAGAGAGGCAGGGCCAAAGCAAGTCAGACAGAGAGGACAGACAGCCGAAGCCCTGAACAAGAGGCTCTGAACCAATGGCTGTAGGAAGCCTGGTGGTTTCTTGAGCTTTTGGCCTTCCAGAGGCACAGACTACTGTCACGGGATTCCCCAGCCATCACTGGGAGGAAAGCAGAAGATGTGGAGACGGAGATGGAGAACTTCTAAGGGCCTCGAAGAAGCCAGGACTCTGATGAGGGAAAACTACTCAACTGTGAAGTTTTGTTGACTGCTTTAATATTCGTATTTTGAAGCTAGTTAATTTGTCTTTGTGAAAATAAAAATGGATTCATTATATAGTGATGCTTCTTTTGATGATTTTATTGGGTTTTGATTGGGCCATTTTATTTTCCTGCTCAAAATTAATTCCCTTTATGAATGAAAAGGAGACATAAACAAGGAGACAGAACACTGCAATATTACCGTACACACATTAGATTGGCACTGGGACTCTCGATCCCTGCTGGAGGAATATAAATTAGCTCCTTACCTGGAGAGTGTCTTGGCAGTTCTTGCTACCACTCGTTCATGGAGTTTCATTAGTTTATTGAGTGATCTGGTCTCACTGGGTTATAAACACAATGATATTTTATTCTCTCTGACAAATGGCCCAACTACACCATATTGAGTCCCCTTACCAGCTGACGAGCAGGATCACTTAATAATCTGCAGCTGGATTCTCCTGGTTTTAGACACTTTTAGACAGTTTCCTAGGTGTATTCAAAACTCAGGCTTGCTTGTTTTGAAGTTTTGATCTCTTAACTGGTGCAAAGCTCTTGTCCTCCTTGCTCAAGCAGAGCTATTGCCAGGGTAGAGCTAGGGCCACAGCCAGCTGATGTTCAGCTACCCATCTCTTTGTCTTTTCTTCCTCTTTCACCAGGTGGGGGAAAGGAAAATAGTAGTGGTAATGTTTATTTTCTGAGTGGTTGTATGAGGTGCAGTTTTCTCTCTGTAGACTTCCTTCTCCTTATAGTCTTTGCTTTTTCTTTGGCACAAGCTCTTGAGCTGTTGCCCTCCTCCTGTACATGGTTTGAACCAAATGCTGGACTCCATGGGACACATGTAAGTAGGATCCATTGGACCTGTGCTCTAGCTGTTCTTGTTTACCTTCTTCCCTGCCTCAGCAGCCTCACAGAGAACAACATTTTCCTAGAGCAGTGATGGTGAACCTTTCGGAGCATGAATGCCAAACTGTGACTTCAAACCCACTTATTTATCACAAAATGCCAACACTGCAATTAAACCTGAATAATGAGATTTTAGTACAGTAAAAGCAGCTCTATGTTAACATCTTTTGTCTCAAAAGAAAAGCGTATAAACACGTGTCATAGGCTCACCACCACTGTCCCAGAGTGTGGCACTCTTATGAGAGTACCACAGATCATCTGCTCCACCCACCCTGCCTTGAGTCTCCTCAGTTTACATAGACCAGTGGTGGCACATTGGCTGACCATGGCC
>PVKA01045150.1:0-15703 GCA_004027165.1 Ctenomys sociabilis
AAAAGGTCATCTAAGTTCAGGAGCCAGTTTTTCCTTTGTCATACACATTTTGGCCACACTGGCCTATCTTGTGAGCTCAGAGCTTTGATGCCATCCGTGTTACAGGGTTTCGATGGGCTGAAATCAGCAGTGTGCTGGGAAACTGACATGAGCTGAGAGGGTTCTTTAGCAATCAGTGCCTGCCAACTGCTGAGGTGGAAACACCCAGTTCACAGCAGCTCTCAAGGCGGAAGTTTGTCCCAGGCCCAGCACCGCTGGCTTGACACATCAGCTGCACAGCACATCCTGCTATAAACAGGACCCGCTACACAACCCTTCTCCTTGGCCACTTCTTCTCCTACTTCCCCTGATGTAAATATAGCTGCAGATAAAGAGACCAGAGATGGAACCTGTTACCTAAAGCACAGGACTATACTGAGAGAAAGCAGTCATCGACCCACTATGAAGACAACAATATGCAATGTATTAATTATTGAAACTGTCCTACTAATCAGTTTTGAAACTGTCTCACTGTCTTTGTTTCTCAATAAAATTAATAAAAAAAATACAAAAAAAGCTTTTCAAAGATAAAACCCCATTCCCAGTTGGTCCTAGTGTAAAAAGCCCAGCCTGAGAAGCCGGATAGTGAGAAGTATCCAGTTGCTGTGTGGCTACATGCTTGCTGTGAGATACTGATGTCACTTCCTACATCTCAGTGTCAGTTTCCTTAATTGCTAGGAGACTAAAAGGAGACTGTTTTGTTCCTTGTTCCAGCTTTATAGGCTATAAAGTAGGGACCTTATCCTTTATTTCTCTAATCTCAGTTTTGTCATTAATAAAATGGGCATAATTAATTTCTACCTAGGGCTGTGAGGCTTTACATGACATAAAAAGTGTTAAGGACTCTGGGGTGCTAAAGCAGATGAAGCCTGCTTCTGCTGCTCCACCCAGATGGGCGATGGGTACTCATGGTGAATTGTGAGGGGCTCTATGCTAAGGCCCACTTCCTGGCACCTGACAAGTGTCTGGTAACTCCTGATACTCTGGCAAGCCAGCAGTATCAGAAAAGGCAAATCTTATCATGAATGCAAGATAGGAACAGTTACCCTGCCAGAGGTGGAAAGGGCCTCGGAAATATCTACATTCCAGGTTTTTATTTCATTTTACACAAAGAGAAAACTGAGGGGTGGGGGAAGGAAAAGCATTCACTGAAGTCAAACAGGAAGTCTTTGGAACAACTGGGTTAGAAGTCAGGTCTCTTGACACTGAGGTCTCTTGCCATCTGCCAAGGAGCTTCTTCCGGCCAATTGGGGGCGAATCCCTTGAGGTCTCATCACGCTAGGACAGCTGGGACCAAGTCCTGCCTCATTCCCAGGGCAGCCAACAGCAGCGGGCCCGGCACTTACCGCTCTGCACACGCATCCTGGCAATGGGCAACCGTCATCTTCCTCAGGTCGTAGAACACTGCCCCCTTCAGAGTCCTCTCCTGGCCTTCGTCGCTGAAGCATCCCATGTAGGTTCCTGCAAGCAGCAAGCGGTGATCAGAGCCTGAGAGAGGCTTCAGCATTAGGGAAAGCGAGGGGCCCTCCACCCCTCCTGGCCTAGGTGCCTCTCAGGGAAAGGCAGCCGGTGAGGGCTGTAATTTGACCTCTCCTTCCCACAGGATCCAAGCCGGCCTCTGGACTTCTTGTTTATTTCCTGCCCTTTTCTCAGTTAATTGGCCCGCTGTCTTCCACACAGCCCTGCCAGGAGCCTGAGGCGTTGTTGCTTTCCTCCACAACTTCCCAAGTGTGTGTCTACATTTGGGGTTTTAAATTCATTATTATTATTTAGATATACACATTACAGGACATAGTTTGATCATTCAATATATGCATATGGAATACAATGATCAAATTAGCATTTCATCTCCTTAAATATTAAAAAAAATCTGTTTTATTTACCTGCAATAATTGGATGGTTTAATGGCCTTCCATGGCCCTGACCACCTTCTCCCCATCCCCGCTCCCAGGCTTAGAGGGGTCCCTGTGCCTCTCTAAATACCCCAGGAGAAAGTTCTCCAAAGCCATTTGATGTCTGCAGTTGGTGTAAGTGGAGCTTATTAGAGTGTAAGATGGGGCCCTGCATGGGAATCAGTGGGACCAAGAAGCCACAGAGTCCTCTGCAATTTCCTTGGCATATTTTTGTCCCTTGCCAGTGACACTGGGGGATGACATGAGGCAGTGGGGACACTGACCTAACTAGGCGTGGGCTAGTGGAAGATCAGCCCCGCCCTGCCCTCCCGGGGAAGGAAGTGCCTCCAGGAGATGGACGGAACACTCAGAGAATGGGATTACATCGTAAACACAGCATTAGGCATGGAAATGTCACACGCACACCAGTGTTTTGAAGGAATGGCACTTTGGGAATTTGCAAACACTCCACCACATGGTCCCCAAGCTGTGAAGACGTACCCACAATAACCGTGCGGGGATCTGGATTGAGCACCTGTGATAAAGCTGTCACACATCTCCCCAAGAACTTCTCAGTTCAGCTATTGCTGCCACTGAGATGTCACCTGTGGAATGTGCACGCCTGCAGAGGAATTAGGCTCTTGAGGGAGGGCAGGTGAGAGGCTGCCAGGCAGCTGTTACTCCCACAGGGCATTTTGACGAGGAGGAAAATTCCTGATGGCCTAATGTTTCCCAGTTCTCCAAGGGCAGGGAAACCTCACTTCTGTTCCTGCCAGGAGTGTGGTCTGGCACCACATGCAGAGGGCATGAAGGAGGGGTTCACTGTCCTTCACTCTTGGGGCCCATGGCAGGCAGGCAGTGGTTGTCATGAGTGTGAGCACTGCCACACTGCCACACCTCTGACCTTGCTGTCGGTGCCTCAGTTTCCTCCACAAATATACTTAAACCTTCCCGGAGGCAGGCTTTACTTCTCCTGCCCCATCTTTGGACCTATCCCTGTTTCTTCTCTAGATCCACTCTGGGCTTCCTACCTGTCCTTAAGGCTGAGTACCTGATTTTAACCAATCCCGTTTCTCTTTGCTTTGGATTTTTTTTTCTTTTAATTTTTAAAAATGTGTTTGGTACAGGGTATTACCATGAAGTTCAGACTTGTGTCTGTCTGTCTCTGCCTCCACAGTGCCAGAATTACAGGTGTGTGCCACTATGCCTGGTTTCAGGACTGGCATCGAATGTGGCACCAGAGATCAAACTTGGGTCCTTATGCTTGCCAGGCAGGTGCTTAGATGACTGAGTTATATCCCCAGCCCCTGCTCTGGATCTTTGTATGTTTTGTCTAAATAACTCATCCATCACCCACTTCCTTGCCGTTGACTGTTGCTATTAACAATCTTCTAAAGCCATGTGTCTTGTCTCTGCAATGCGACTGGAACCTCCTGGAAGGCAGGGGTCATGTGCACGTTTTACCATAGCTGATGACCCATCAGTGACTCCTCCGGGTTAGGCACAGTGTCGATGAGCAACAGGGCCCCTAGCTGAGCAATAGGGTATGGCTCCTGAGAATCACACTGAGGTGTCCTGTGGGTGCAGAGAGCCAAAGTCGGGGAGGGGATGGATCTTTCCACTGTACTGAGTGCAGTTCTCAAGGCTTTAATGTAAGACAGGCATAACCAGGGGGAGTGACAATGGCTGCAGGACCCACAGAACCTGAAGACCCCCAGATCAGAGGATCCCAGGGCTGAGGCCTTTCCCAAGCCAGGAGCCTCCTGGGATCACCTTCCTGGAGGGGTGCTCACCAGCATCTATGGCCATACCAGCACACCACCCCAGCCTATCAACCACAGCACCTGCTACTTCCTTTACCCAGGACTGCTTTCCCACCCCTGGCCCTTGCAAGCTTCTCTCTCCTGGAAGCTTCAGTCCTGTACCACACAGCATGTATCACTGCAGAAACTTCACCCAGGGCAGTCGGCATGCATCTCTGTTTTCTTAGTTAGTAAAAGAAAACTGGTATATGAGAAATTTCTGATGTGTTGCTCATTAAAGAAGAAAGTTCATTATTGCTTTCAATTAAATCCCCAAAACCTTTATCACTGTAGTTGAGACACTTAACCATAAAGATCTAAACATGCTTGGGCTCAAAATTTTCCAGGGCTGAAGCAGCCACAGACATATTTCTGGGTAACTGGATGGAAACAGCCTTTGGGAAAAGATTGAATCGGGTTGAAATTGTAGCTCTACCACTAGCTACCTGTGTAACCTGAGACATGCAGCTTGCCCTCTCTGAGTCTCAGTCTCCTCATCTGTGAAGTGGGAACATGGTGCCAGTGCCATGGGGTGCTTGTGAGGATTCCCTAAGATAACCCATATCAAGTGTCCGAAGCTGGGCTTGGTATAGGAAATGCTCAGTAGCAATCCTTTTTATTATTCATAGATCATTATTAATAATGAAACTTCCAGTGGCTTCTATTTCCCTGAGACAAAATCTTCAGCATTAAAATAGTGAGAACTCCTCTTACACCAGAAGGCTGTGTGAAGAAGGAATTAAATGAGATGGCAGATGTCCATCTATAGTAAACCACCATTATTATTCTGATCCTATGTTCTACCCAGAGACCTAATGCGACAAGGAGTGGGAAAACATGAGTTGAATAATTAGCACATTAATAAAGGAGAGAAAAGGCGGTTTCCAGCAGACAGGCTTGATTCGTGTGAACACACGGGGTGTCCAGGAGCTCTGACCAGGGCGTAGAGGAAGGCTTCTCCTGAGCGGGCCCTTTTCCTGAGTAGCCCAGGCCTAAGACTCAGACGGTCCCTGTGGTTTGTGAGTAACAGGTCATCTCTTTTATCCTGAAACATAAATGGTTCCCCTAACTTCCTGACAGAGGCAAGAATACAGAGAGAAGAAAGAACTTTCGAGGGATAGGCTGGGATACATCCCCAGGTGGATTTATTGCTTTCGGCTGAAATGGAGACGATGTATTATTGTCTGTGACTCCACATCTGTTCATTTGCACATCAAAATGGACAAGCCGTGAGGCTATTAACGATGGCTTTGGAGATATTGGAATGTCTTTGGAAATTACTATCAATAAAAAACAAACTGGCTATGGAGAAGTTACTATTTTTCCCTTAGTAAACTTACTGACATTTTATTCCATTATGGATGTTGTCCAAGGTATAATGAAATGCTCTGTGATTGATGGAGCCTCCTGCAGCTTCCTCGGCTTGCAAGATCCCCTTTCAGGAGTGTGGCCGGCTGCCCAGGCCGCAAAGACATGCTGGCTTTGTCTGCAGCCCCTGCAGCTATGTGGAGGGCTGTATTCTGGGCCACTCTCCACTACTAAGTCCTGCACCGGAGCCCCAGATCCTAGAGCCCTTGCAGTGCTACCTGGAAGGCAGCACCCTGCCTTCCCTTGAAGACTCTCAGCTGTGTCACAACAGGGCCTCTCCCGGACAGGCTTTTTTCATATTCTGCAGGGCCAGCAGCTTCCTCCCCTAAATCGTAGGGTATATTCAAAATATTTAACAACCCATGGAGATCAGGGACCACTGGGAAATGGGAAATGTTGCCACTCAGCGCTGACCCTGATGCCCTGTGGTCCGTGGGGTTAACCCTTTCCTTCTTCCGTTGAGTTACAGAAGGCACCCCAGAGGCTAAGGGCAGGAACTACCAAAAGGTGTGGAAGTGGTGCTAGCTGCCTGAGAAGACTGTGCTGTTGGGTCTCAGATGAGTATCAGTCCTGCCTGCATCTAACCACAGTCTCTCCAGCTTTTACTGGAACCTCTTCTTTCACCATTTTAAGTCACTGGAGGAGGTAACCACTGTTCCACACTATCACACTTAATCCTCAAAATGACCTGAGGGTGTGCATCTCCATTTGCATTTCAGAGCACCCTGGGGAAATCAAGTGAGATGCCCAACATTACCCAGTAGAGCTGAGGCTGAGCCGGGGTCCAAAGCCCGATCTGTCTAAGCTCAAAGCAGGAACTCAGGATGATCATTCCTACAGCTCAGCCTGCAGCCTGGTGGAATTCCAGAAAAATTCCAGGGCACTTGACATCCCAGGCCCTACAGAGCAGGGGCTAATACAACTTGTCAAGGCCATCAACCTGCAGGGCCTCTTTCTCTAGTTGCCGCAAAACCGGACAAAGGGATCCATGAACCTGGGCAAGGACCCTGGGTCCAGAGACACCAGCGAGCACCTACCTTGGCTGCGGATGGCTGGCCTGGGGGCCTCAGGACCAAGGGTGGGTGTCCCGTGTGGATCATTCACAAAGTGGTGGAACCAACGGCGTCGCACTGAGCTGCGGTTTCTCCGGGGCCAGCGGAGTCCAGGTGGGAGCCGGGCCAGAGGGCTCTGCAACACATCCACATTAAGCAGCAGGTCCGAACTGACCCGGGAGTCCTGGAGGCCTCTGCTGTCCAGCAGGCCCATGCCCAGTGCCACAGTGGCCACTGGTAAGGCCTGCAGGGTGCTAGGTGCCCGTGGGCCGTGGGGAAGGGCCATTCGGGCCCGCTGCAGTAGCAGCAAGGTGCCGGTCATCAAATAGGCAGCTGTGAGGAAGAGCAGCAGGAACTGTGTTCTGCGGAGAAACTTCTGGAGTCGGAAGAAAGGTTTGGCCATGCCACTGGGCAGCAGGGCTCCCGGCTGGAGCCCGGGGATGGCTCCTAGCACCCGGGAAGGAGGGAGGCCTGGGCCTCCGGGGGTGTCATCCTCGCATCCTGGCTCCTGCCTGAGCTTCCCTAGGCTATTGGTACTGCAGCATGTCCTGCAGTGTTCCCAGGGCACCCCGTCTTCTCATGCAGCCACAGGGCTCTGCAACTGCAGCATCTGCACAGGAGTCACCAGCTTCCCCATCACTGGGCTCTACTGATTCTCATCTTCTGGCATGGAAACCTGGAAAAATGGAGAAAAAACACTTGGATGTCACTGAAGGCCTGCATCCTTCCACTGGCCCATGGCTGAATCATCAAAGGGGCCAGTTGTGTTGCAGGAGCCTTGGACACAGGACTTGGTTCAGACCCTAGCTCTGCCACTGGCCAGCTTTGTGATACATTGCTTTACCTGTCTGAGTCTCAGCTTTGTCATTTATACAATGGAGTTAGTGCTCTGCTCTTGAGTAACACTGAAAAATCCTATGATAATGGCAGCAGCAACAAGCAGTAGAAAAAACAAGGGCAGCTCCTTACCAAGTCCTTTACTGAGGATTTGGTACTCAGCTAAACATATTACACATCATCTCATTTAACCAATCTAATGCAGTGGAAGTGCCCAATTTGCAGATGTGGAAGTTAACAAACTGGAGGCGCAGTGATTTTCCCAGTTACACAGTTGGGGAAATGCAAGGGGCTAGGTGTTGAAAGCTCTCTATTCAGAGTCCATCTTCATGAAAAAGCTAGTCTGTCATGGGATACCTGTAAGCTGATTGCAGGGGGTGCACTGGGACTGCAAGTTGTGCCCTGGGAGGAGATTTTGCAGAGGGTGGTAGCTGGCTCTGACAAAATAGGGGCCCAAAGGAGGGAGTGGGTTTTGGGACCTGCTCATCAATGCCAAAGGACCAGGATAGTGCTGAGGCTCGGCACCCAGGGTGGAGAAGGCCGGAGGCTTTCTGAGCCTTCACCCTTCCTCAGGAAGCACTGCTCCAGTCCGGCTGTGGTTCCCACTGGCGGAGCCTCTGAAGTGTGCTGTTAGGGTTGGCAGAGGGCTCTGCAGCTGCCGCGAGCCGGGCTGCCATGTGAGGAAGGCCCTTGACACAAAGAGCAGGCTTGTCCTAGAAGAAAGGGCCCCAGAAGCATGACTAAGCCACTGCCCGTAACTAACATGGCCTGGGACCCATGCCAGGTCTACCCAGCCATTCAATGGTTGCTCTGTGTGCCACTGGGGACAGACGGACAGTAGGAGAAGAATGACAATGTTTGGGCTCTGGGGCTGGCATTCTAGGCCCCCAGAGAGGCAGCCTGGACCAGCACGACTCTTCGTGAGTAAGTGCTGAGGGTGTCCAAGTTCCAGGGCTCCAGGGAGGGCAGAGATATAGCAACACAGGTTGGCCAGGGCCTGGTAACCAGCAAATGAAGGTGAAATTAAGCAGAAGAATGATGCCACTCGAGAAGGGTGTAAGAGCCTTTCTTTTCTGTCTAAGCTATGTGTCTGCTGGAACCATCCAAGAGAGCCTCAGATTTGTAAAACCATGGAGAAAATCCTACAAAATCCTGACTGATCTCTCTGCCTCCAGCCTTGGCCCTGCCAATCCATCTTCCACAAGGCTGCAAGGGTGATCCCCCTAACACGCAAATCTGCTCATGGTGCTCCCCTGCTTAAAACCCCTTTCAATGGGGCCCTAGGGTTGTGGGGATAAACTCCAAGCTCCTTAGCTTGATGTACAGGGCCCCTTTCGTGATCTGGCCTGGCCAGCCTGAGCCCTTCTCAAGCCTTTTCTGCTACATCTCCACCACCACATTCCAGCACAGGTACCTGCAAACAGCACTGTGCCTTTGCACCTGCTGCCTTCATGTCTCTTCCTCCCTTCACCCGCCCAGTTTCTGCACAGCCTCTACCATTCAGCCCAGGGGTCAGTTCCTTCACCATGCTCTCTGGGGAAGAACCCCTGAGTACCACCCACTCATGGGCAAAGATGCCTTGGACATCCTATAGCTTGTGCTGACCCCACCCTCACTCTCTCTGTGCTACAGTGTTCAGCACTGTCCATCTCCTCAAGCATCCTCAGAAGACTTGGATCAGCTCAAGGGGAGAAGCCAGCTCCTGTTCATGTTTGTCGCTCTGGCCCCCAGCCTGAGGCATGGTATAGTGTCGCTGCTTAGTGATCTTTGTGAACGTGTTGTTTCAATTAAGGAGAGCACAGAAAAAAAAAAAAAAAAAAAAAAAAAAACTGGTCCTGATAATGGAAAATTGTACCTGTAGGGTCAGATCTCAAATGCCACTCATCCAGAGGTGTGGTGAAGCCTACGACATGGGGCAATCATAGGCAGCTCCACAGCTGGCATCTTTCAGGGACAGGGCATTATGTGGGCTTTATGTGGTATTTGATCCGTCTAGTAATTCCATGAAGAGGGCTTTCCAGCTGTGTTTGCAAAAGGGTTTTAGTTAAATGATGTTGGGATCCTATTGTGGAAAAATCCAAGAAAACTAAAATGAAGGGTGAGAAGTGGCATTCCCACTGGGAAAGAAAGTTTCTGCTGACACGGAGCAGAAAGGTATGGCTCTGCAGTTCAGAATTTTAAAGGCAAGACATCGGGCAATGTCCGTATACAGTCTGTGACTCAGACTTTGATATTTGATACAAGTAGTAACAAGGTGCAGAAGGGCGGGGAGTGGAGGCCAACCCATCGGGAGTCAGCCTCACTCAAGTCCTTCCTGGTTCTTCTCCTTCCTAAAGGCCCTCCCTTGGCCTGGGAAGGTAGCTGCTAAGCACCAGGAGGCAAATACCACCCACAAGACAGAGTTCCCCGGGCCAGGTCTCTTATAAGGCAGACTGTCATTTCCAGCTTTTCAAATGGCAAAGCTGTCCCCATGCCAGGACACCAGCCAAGGTGGGCAGGGTGAACTGCATGCCCAAAGCATCAGGAGCTCATCCCCTTGCCCTGGGCTTCCTCAGCACTGTCCCACCAAATCTCTGTTTGCAAATTCTCTGCCAAAGTCACCGCTCCACGCAGCTGACATTATAGGCCATCGAGGGCTTGGATCGTAGCTGGTTCATCTCCACATCCTCAGATCTCCATACAACACAGCTAGGAGGGCGGTGATTAGAAATGTTTGTGGAGTGGCTTCACGAAGTGGTGGTGGGGAAACTCGAACATGTCTGCAAAGGCTCACAGCCAAACTATAAGATGAGACAGACAGCAGAACCAGCCAAAAATTGGACAAGGATCTAGCCAGTGGTTGTGTAGAAGTGCGTGGCGAGTGCCTGCTGCATCTCAAGTCCAGCAAGCCTCCCAGTAGAGTAATTTAGGGCAGACAAACTGCTGTCCATCAAAGAGCTCCAGCTCCTCATCTGTTAAACAGGCATAAGCAAGCAGTATTGTGGGATGAGACCACAGAGAGAATGTGACACTTCTATTACCTACCAGGGCATGTACTGGTTATAAATGCAAAATAGGTGAATAAATACCAACTGGAGGACAGCCTTACAGCAGTACTGGCAACGGTGAAATCAGTCCTAGTGGACTCTGCCCTCCCCCTGAAGCCCCTGTACCCTGGGATAGAACCACTCTTGTGTAAAGCTGATACCTATGCTAAGATTACTGTTAGCAACTGCTGCTTTTCTCAGTGCCATCAGGTAATAAGCTTTGCAGCATTAGTAAACAGGTTAGATAGGCTGTGCCCTTCCCTGGCACCATCTCCTTTATTCCACATGGCAGAAGCCCTGCTCCCTTATGCTGCAGAGTCGAGTTCTGTCCTGAACTTAGCAAGGTGACACTCCATGCCCAAGATTAGACCACGAGAGCCAGTAGAGAGACCTGAGCCACCTGTGCCCAGAGCCTCCCTTTTGCCCCCTGAACTTCCTGTTTCTTTCCCTACCCCAACTCCAGCTTTGCAGGAGGTGAGATTTATTCTTGAAAGGAGTTTTTGTGTGCTCCTCTCCGCAGCCTTTTGGACTCGTGCCAGGCTGAAGCTCCTGGAGGTGCTGCTGTGTATGGTGCCTGCTGAGCTAAACCCTCCAGATGCTGCCATGTGGGTAAATGTCCCCACCTCCTGGGGCCAGTGGAAAAAAACCATCAGAGGTCCTTCCCTTCTGGAAGTCATCTCGTTCTTCCCCAAGGTGAAGCCTTCTCCAAGGGTCTTACAGCCACACAAGTTGTATTGGGGAGAGGCTAGTAGAACCATTGTACGCTTGCCTGAGGTTTGGCCCCGCTGACAGGGAGCATGTGAGCTGCATAACAGTGCCCATCCACCCCCCTGCTCACCGCCTTCCAGAGGTCTTACAGTGATTGTAGGGCAAATCAAGACCTGAGGAGAGGGATCCTGAGCTCCCTCAGGAGGGAGAGGAGAACAGAATAACTGAAGAGAGGATATTCTGTGAGTGCCAGGGAAGGAGCGGGAGCCTACGTCAGGTGGGACTCAGCAACCCTGAACCCTAGCAAGGAGAAAGAGAGGGTGGATAGCACCTGCTTTTCAGCCAGCTAGGGACAGAGACTGAAGGGGGGCGGCAGGGAGATAAGGCAGTTACTGGAACTTGTCCAGGTGACCAACAGGCTCTGGGGTTCAGTCATGTAATGCCACCTCCCTCCTACTGTCTTGCCAGAGAGCAGGAGCAGGGGAGAAGAGAAGGAACTGGGCCAATTCAGCTGCAGCAAAGGCCAGGAACATCTCCTGACTCAAAGCTGTGCACTCGGAACAGGGTGAGAATGGCGCCCTGCAAGTTGCTTCCAAGACAAGTCAATGAACAACCACACCCCAGCAGCTTGGAGCCCAGCTTCAATGACCACCAAATAGGACTGCAGTGAAGCCGCACAAGGCAGCCTCCAGCCGGGCGACCCCTCCCTACTCTTTCCCCATTCTGACTTTTGCCTCTGCCCCTTCTCAGGCTCAGGCACTGTGTGCTAACCACAAAGTCCTTGGCCAGCTTGAGATGCTTAAAGTCCCCTCCCCGTTCCCCACTCTCCAGTTCATTCTTGCCTTTCTGTTGGTGAGGGATGCTCGGATCCGGATCCCATTTCATCACCTGGAAATGCTTCAGTCCACCAAGACTTAACTTCAAGGCTCCTGCTATGATCTTTCCCTGATGCCTGGAGCAGAGCTGTTCAGAGGGGGCAGTGAAACTAAATGCTGCTGCTACAGGGATGATCTGTGCCTGGGTTTTGTTTTCTACCTGGTGTCAGGCTGCCTGCTAATGTCCCCAAGTCACCTCCCAGATGCAAGCCCCTTGCAGGGGCAGCCAGTGCCTCTGAGCCCATTGTGCTTACTCTGGATCCCAGGCCCCTATGCCCAGTAAGCTGCAAGAAACCCACTAACCACAAACTAACTGCTCTGGGCAGGCAGACAGCCTGGGCAGTAGGAATGGGGTGTAATCCCTGTCTCTGAGGAGGCAAATCTCCATCATTTAAATTTCAAGAATTAAAAGAAAAGATCCAAAATGTTTTGTGCAAAAGATATAAAATGCACTAGTCAACAAGCTTATATCTGGGGCTGGGGAAATAGCTCAGTAGAATAAGTGCTTGCCTGGCAAGTGCAAGGGCCTGAGTTCAATCCCTGGTTCCGCAAAAAAAAAAAAAAAAAAAAAAAAAAAAAAAAAAAAAAAAAAAAAAAAAAAAAAAAAAAAAAAAAAAAAAAAAAAAAAAAAAAAAAAACTTTAAGAGAACAAGCTTATATCATTCCTCGACTGTATATGGATGTCAAACATCACATCATTCCCCAGTTTTTGTATACAACCGTGATTTGTCAATCACAATAAAACATACAAAAAATTAGAAAGGTCAAAGCTCCACTCACTGCAAACAGGGAGGAATCTTTCAGTAAGCCTACTGCTAAAGTTCATATAATAAGAAATTTTATATGCTGCATTTGAGAATGCAAAGTACTTTTACATACTATTAAGTGTGTTGGCTGAGTGAGCAGATGAGCAAATGAATGAATGATCTTCCCACAAACTTAGGAAGTTATTATATCATGAATCATTATCCCCATTACGTAGATACAGATTGTGAGCCAGAGAGGTTCAGGACCAATTGTCTTGAACAAAGGCAAACAACGACTGCTAGACTGAACTCAAGTTTTCTGATTCCAAGTGCGTGCTATCATCTGCCATCTCACACGGCACTCATTTTTCTCAACATCAAATGAGGATCCTTCCAAGCACTGTGCGGGGGGCTAGGGCTTCAAAGAGAGCCCCATGTGGGGACTAGCATTTTCCTTTTGATTGATGGGGAGCCCACCCCACTCTTTACAAGTCAACCACGAACTTTCCTGGGCTATCTCGGAGCTGCCACTTCATCAGCCCCCTTACTCTAACTTGTTCACATATTTCTTCCATCAGTCCAAGACAATCTAGGAGCATTTCTAGCCTTAGAACCCTGTTGGTCCCACTGTAAAGGCAGCCACCCTCTGAGAGGGGACTAACAACCCCAGAGGCTTCTGGGAAGGGAAGACGAAGGGAAAGGACTTACCACATATCCAGAGGTACACTGTATTATATAGCTTACAAAATTAATCCCAGTGCCATCCATTTCCTGAGCCTATACCAGGAGGCAGGACCCATAAATAGGGGTCCTCCCCTAACACAGTGCCCTGAAGTGGCACACTTGTGACCATTTTTCAGGGCACAGGTCAACATGGTGATTTTAATGCCAAGATGAGGAAATGTCACGTCCAACAATAGGAAGCAAGACTGGGAGGCACAGGGAAAAAGCAGTGGAAGGGCTTGTTCACCCTATTCATTCCGCAGAGGAGGAGGGCAGGCTCTAGCCCAGCCTCACTCCAGATATTGGGACTCAGCTCTGCCCCTGCTGGTGTATATCATCACACTCCCAGGTAGAGACACTGAAGGTCTAACTACCTACAGAGCTTCCCCAAATCTTGAAGTCCTTGGCCTTGACCTTATGGAAGCTCCACAGAAAGGACAGAGAATGTTTCTCACCAGGTCTGACCAGAGTATGAACCAGATAGGAATACCAGCTGGGAGTGTCTACAGAGCGAAACACTGTGCTCGGAGAGGATTTGATCTGGGCCTGGAATCTGAGTTACCTGCTTGCACTGACTCGTTAAGGCTCCAGATCTGTGTCTTGCTGACTTGGTCTGCAGAGTGGACTGAACTGGCCAGACTGGAGGTCAGGCTGAGCAGCAGGCCAACCATCTGCCTGGATTACCTCCTCCCGGAAGTCCAGCCTTCTGTTTAATCCAGGTTTCCCTTCCCTTCTGACCACATGTACTGCAAGGTGCTGAGTGCCCAGTGAAAAGAGAAATTCCTCACCTTTCCTAGAGGACCAGAGAGAACAAACGTGCTGAGGCCTACAAGATGAAGCTGCAGATGAGGGCCACCAGCTTCCTATGGGAAGAGCAAGTAGCTGCACACCCACCCAGCCAGTGGCCCAGCTGCCTTCAGCTCCTGGTCTCTGGGATAGGTCCTGCTTTTCCTCCTGAAAATTCTGGGCTCTAACAGCTTTCCCTGAAGCTCCTTCTGTAGGGGACTTCTGAGGGCCCAGTGTGTGTGTGCGCGTGTGTGTGTGTGTGTGTGTGTGTGTGTGTATGTGTGTGTGTGTGTGTGTGTGTGTAGGGGGAGAAATAAATCTGTTCCTATCTGCAGGAAAACCACCCCTTGTCCTCTGTCCAGCAGGTAGAGCCATCCAGTGACAGAGGTGCTCCGCACAGAACAGGGTCAACCAGAGCGAGGCCTCCTCTAATTCTTTCACTTCCCACCAGCCTAGTGCCTGATCTCCTAGCAATTCAAGAAAAGGTCTTTACTTCTGGTCCCAGCCACGGGTGCAAACATGGGCAGTGCAGGTGCCGCCTGCGTCCAGAGCACGCTCTTCCAGCAACAGGAGGGATGAGGCGCCAGAGGCTATAGAAGTGCAGAGCACTACCCCTTCTGTCTATCCCAGGAGCAGTGGCCAGGGGCCCTCCACATCAGCCCTAAAAGGGTTAGTGGAAGGGGCAGAGTTCCCTCTCCCTGAATCACGTCCCAATGGGGGAGCTAGCAATGATTAGGTATCATGCACAAATAACCGGAAAGAGTTCTGAGAGGCTATTCTGAGGTGGGGACCCTGCCAGGACTCTTCAGAGGATCAAAGGAAAACTCGTGAGCAGCGCCCAGTCTGAGTCTCCATCCACACCTAGGAAGATGCAAGGGTCTCTATCGGGTAATCTTTCGAACATAATAGGTACGTTTTGAATTAGATTCTACCTCTGTTCAAGTTCTCGAAGACATAGGGGAAACCGTCCGCTGACCGGAAGCCTGGATTGGTAGTGGAATGAGGAGCTGCTAATGGTGAACGTCTTCGCCTAGGAGCGAGGCGGCGCGCACCCCAAATCCTGTCCTGGCTCCCTTGGGGCTCCTTCCGCGGCGCCCTCCCGGTGAAGGAGCCGGTCACAGAGACCGCCGGCGGCAGCCCCGCCCGGCCGATTGTTGCGAAGCGCTCCCCCGACACGCACACGCTCACACTCCTTTCTCCCGGAGGGCGACCCCCGCCGCGCCACCCCGAAGCCCGAGCAGGTGCAGCCTCGCCACGCTCCCAGCCGCGTCTACACAAACTTGTTTGCCCGTATCAGGGGAAAACCAGCTCGCGGCACGCACGGGGTCCCAGCTGAGGCACCCAGGAGACAGGACTCACCCCGGGATCGCGGCCGGCTGGGGTGCCCGCACCGGCGGCCACACGCCCGTCTCCCGGGGCGCCGAGCCCGCAGCCCCGCAGTGCCCGGAGCCCAGGCGCCCCAGCGCCCGCTGCTGCGAGCGGACCGACTCTCCCAGGCGCGGTGCCCCCGCCCAGGGTCCCGGGTCTGCGGATGTTCGCGCGGGGCCGCGGCGGCCGAGAAGGCGGAGAGCACAAGCGGGCGCCGAGCCCGGCGCACGGGCGGGCGGGCGGGCGCGGAGCGGGCGAGCGGGCTAGCGGGCGCCCGGCTCTGCACATGCTCACTCGCGCGGCCCGGGGACAGCGGCCGGCCGCCGCCGGGTCCTAGCGGCGCCCGCGCGCACGCCCGCCGCTCCCGTGGAAGGAGGGGTCTGGGCTTCGGTGCTGAGAACCCACGCTCTTCCCCAGCCCGCTAGACGGGCGCACGCCATAAGGGACACTGTCAAGTCAAGACACGACATCACTCTGATTC
>PVKA01045151.1:0-15712 GCA_004027165.1 Ctenomys sociabilis
TTTGTGGGTTGTCTTTTCACTCTGTTGACAATTTCTTTTGACATGCAGAAGCTCTTTAGGAAAAGTTGATCCCATTTGTTGATTCTTTCAAGAGCTTCCCGTGCAAATATATGTTTGTTCATGAACTCTTTACCTACCCCTATGTCTTCAAGAGTTCCTCCTACTTTCTCTTCCAGGAGATCGAGTGTTTCTGTTTTAACATTTAGATCTTTAATCCATTTTGTCTTTAGTTTAGTGCATGGTGATAGAGCTGGGTCAAGTTTTAGTTTTTGACACGTAGAAAGCCATGTTTTCCAGCACCATTTGTTAAAGAGGCTATCTTTCTTCCAGTGAACTTTTTTGACACCTTTGTCAAAGATCAGATGGCTGAGTGTGGTCCTAGAGGCCTCTGTGTCTTCTAATCTATTCCATTGATCCTCAAGTCTATTTCATTGCCAATATCATGTTGATTTTATCACAGTGGCTTTGTAGTATAATTTCATGTCAGGAATTGTGATGCCTCCTACCTTGCCTTGATTGGCCAAGATTGACTTTGCTATTTTAGGTCTTTTGTGGTTCCAAATAAAGTTTAGGAACAATTTCTCTAGGTCTGAGAGGTATGTTGGTGGCAGTTTTGTAGGGATTGCATTAAATCTGTACAGCAATTATGGGAGTATGGCCATCTTCACGATGTTGGTTCTCTCTATCTAGGAGCATGGAATATCTTTCCATTTTCTGAAATCCTCTATAACCTCTTTTCTTCGGTTGCTGTAATTTTTTTGTGAAAAGATATTTGAGTTTCTTGGTTAAGTGAAATCCAAGGCATTTCATTTTCTGCGGTGCTATTCTAAAAGGTATTGTTTCTATTGTTTCCCTTTCAGTGTGCTTGTTATCTGTGTAGAGGAATGTTATTGAATTTTGAATAATGACTTTGTATCCTGCTATGCTACTGAATTTCCCTATCAATTCTAGTAGTTTTTTGGCGGAAGTTTCGGGGTCTTCCAAGTAAAGTATCATGTCATCTTCAAATAGTGATAATTTAACTTCTTCTTTACCTAATCTTATTCCTTTTATTTCTCCCTCTTTTCTAATGGCTGTTGCTAATGATTCCAAAACAGTATTCAATAGGAGGGATGATAGAGGACATCCTGGTCTTGTACCTGATTTAAGAGTGAAAGATTTCAGTTTTTCCACATTTAGGATTTAATTAGCTTTTGGGTTGTCATAGATGGCTTTTATCAAGCTAAGTTAGAGTCTATCTCTTCCAATTTTCTGTAGGGCTTTGAATATGAATGAGAGTTGGACTTTGTCAAAAGCTTTTTCTGCATCAATTGAGATGATCATGTGGTTTTTGGATTTCAGTCTATTAATATAGTGTATTACATTTTTTTTTTTTTGTCTTTTTGAGACAGGGTCTCACTATGTAGTTCAGGCTGGCCTCGAGCTCACTTTGTAGCTCAGGCTGGTCTCGAATTCACAACAATCCTCCTGCCTCAGCTTCCGGAGTGCTGGGATTACAGGCATGCGCCACCACACCCAGCTAGTGTTTTACATTTATAGATTTTCAAATATTGAACCATTCTTGCATTCCTGGGATGAATCCTACCTGGTCATGATGTATGATCTTCCTGATGATTTGCTGCATTCTATTTGCTAGTATCTTTTTGCAAATTCTTGCATCTATATTCACGAGGGTGTTTGGTCTATCGTTCTCCTTTTTGGTTGTGTCTTTCCTTGGTTTTGGAATCAGTATGATACTGGCCTCCAGAAATGATTTTGGGAGGACTGCTTCCTTTTCAATTTCATTGAAGAGCTTGGGGATTGTAGGGATTATGTCTTCTGTAAATTTCTTGTAGAATTCAGCTGTGAATCCATCAGGACCTGGACATTTCTTTGTCGGTAGACTTTTTATTATGTTTCATATTTCATTGGCTGTTATTGGCTTATTGATAGTTGTTGTATCTTCTTGATTCACTTTTGGCAATTTGTACCTTTCAAGGAATCTGTCCATTTCTTCTGTGTCTTCTATTCTATGAGTGTAAAGATTCTTGAAGTAACTATTGATAATCTTTTTAATTTCCACTTGGTCTGCAGTGATTTCACCCTTTTCATTCCTTATTTCATGTACTTAAATTTTTTTTTCTCTTTTCAGTGAGGTTGCCTAGAGGCTTATCAACTTTATTTAGTCTTTCAGAGAACCAAATTTTGATTTATAGATTCTTTGAACTGTTTTTTTCATCTCAATTGAATTAATTTCTGCTCTAATGTTCATGATTTCTTCCCATCTTTGCACCTGGGTTTTGTTTGCTCTTCTTTTTCTAGATGTCAGAGGTGCAACATTAGGGTCCTTATTTTTTCATAGCTATGATTTTCCCTCTAAGAACTGCTTTCATCGCATCCCATAAATTTTGGTAAGTTGTGCTTGAATTTTCATTGAATTGTAGATATTGTTGAATTTCTTGCTTAATTTTTTCTGTGACCCACTAATTGCTGAGTAGGGTATTGTTTATTTTCCATGAGTTTAGCTGGTTTTTCTGGTTTCTTTTGTCATTTAGTTCCAGTTTCATTGCACTGTGGTCAGATAATATGCATGGGATAATTTCTGGTTTTTTTTTTGCATATACTTAGGCATGACCTCTGGACTAGTATGTGTTCTATTTTGGAAAATGACCCATGTGCAGCTGAACAAAATGTGAATTCAGCTGTGATTGGGTGGAATACTCTGTGTATGTTCACCAGGTCCATTTGTTCCAAGCTCTGGTTCGGTGCTGCTACTTCTTTGCTAATTTTTTTGTCTGGTTAATCTATCTTTTTGAGATAAGACGTTGTGAAGGTCTCCTGTTAAGATTGTGTTCTTAGATATCTGGTTTTTCACGTCCAGTAAGATTTGTCTTCCATAGTTGGGTGCTCCTGTGTTTGGTGCATGCATATTTATGGGTGTTATCTCTCACTCTTGAATTTTTCACCTGAACAATATATACTGGCCTTCTTCATGTCGTGTTTTCATTCTTGGTTTGAATTTGAGCCTGTGTGACTGCAGTATTGCTACTCCTGCTTTTTTCTGAGGTGCTGGGGCATGTAGTATTGTTTTCCATCCTTTTTCTTTGAGCGTATGAATGTCCTTCTGAGTTAAGTGTGTTTCTTGTATACAGCATATTGTTGGATTTTGTTTCCTAATCTACTGTGCCAGTCTATTTCTTTTAATTGATGAATTGTGTCCATTTACATTGATGGTTAGAATTGAAATATGTTGACTTATGTTTGTCATTATATTTACCTGCTTTTGTTTACTCCTTTGTATCCTGTGTTTAGCCCATGATGACTCATGAGTTTGTTTGATTCTATTTTAAAAGGGTGAGTTTGGCTATTTACTAGATCCTTTTTTCTGCCATGTGATTACTAGTATTCCACCCTTGTGCAAGATGTAGCATTCAAGTTGACATTTTCGCAGTGAGAACTGTTTCCTTACCAAGTGCCAAACATAATAGTGAGTTGATGTTGAATGTCTCAGTTTCTGGAAATGTGGAAAATAACTTTATGTGTTTTGTAAGTAACCTAGTCACAAGAAGTATACTGTTATAGCAGCACAAAACTTGTTAAGACGTAAACCTTCAGTCTTATGAGAATGGCAAGAATTAGAAGCCTGATCATAGCAATTGTAGTTAAGAATTCAAAGCAATTGGAGCGCATGTATACTGCTGGCATAACTATACAGTGGGATATTCATTTTGTGAAAATTGACCATTTCTTATGAAATTTAAAATGCACTTACTGTATAACCCTGCAACTATATGCTTGGTTATTTACCCAGGTGAAGTGTTAATATATGTTAACAGAACTATTTGTATGCAAAGTCTAACAGCACTTTTTCATAATCATCCTGAGGCTTGAGACTAGGGCTTGGCAAGGCTTCTTGGGGAAGTAAACATTACGTGCTAGTTACAAAATCTCAGGCCACCTACATAGAGCATTTCCTGAAGGACTACATGTGGACTTACCTAAAGAACACAAATAGGGTCTTGATAGGATGCCTTGGAAATGACATCAGCGAGAGGTGTGAGTAATACATAGCAGACAGTCCACATTGAGCACTTTGCTGTTGTGTTCTCTCACAGTAGTCCACACACTGTAAAATGCACTTTTTTTCTTACTTTTTCTTGGTCCAAACTTGCTCTACAGATCCCATTTCTTTTCTTGCCTTTAATAAATGAGATACCTTTCTACCATTTGTACTTGTCTTGACAAATTCTTTACTAAGGATTGAAAGAACCAGCTACACGGTCTGTTATTAGCCCAGTCTCTGAACAGATTGTACAAGTTTAATGTGTATAATATACAGTTCAGTACATCTTTTTATTCAATCCATGACCATTTAATTCAAATCACAAAATTTGAGATGCATACCCAACATATAACCTTCTTATATTTTTAAGCTTAAAATAAAGTTTATTTTCAGGGTATCAGTGCAACTAAGTTGGAATTATCTAAATAAACTAAAGTCATTATTTTTTAATTTTTGTTTTATTGAAGTACAAATATCAATGAGACAGTTTTAAGATACCTTGACAAGATGAATTTGATAAATTAATACATTGAAAACTGTTTTCATGTTTTGGTATCATAGAAGGTGCGTACATGATATTATACTTACAGACATTATTATACTGTATGTCTCTTATCAGTAAATTAAGAGAGTTTAGCTCTTTGCGTATCTTATTTTTTATACCTGAATTACATCAAAGATTCAATAATTAATACTTTTTGCCTTGTTATTTTCCTAGTGGTTGCCCATAGTACTAGAAGCCAACATAATGTCCTGTCCAACCACCATTAGTGCAAATCTTGCCTCTCATAGAATTATGTAGAAGCACGGCATTATCTATCCCAACCGTACTGTCCATACACACACATCATGATTCTTCCTTTCTATAGCCCTTCCTTTGTCTACACCTGTCAAAGATGGGCACTCCATTGTCATTCAACTAATTTAGGTACCTGAACTCGACAACACAATCCAACACAGTCCAGCATTTCACAACAATAGTGAGTAAAGTCATTCTTAAAGAATTATAAATAGACTATATTGAGCAAGAGCAAGCATTATGTCTGCACAGCTGATCAGATATTAAATTGGAAATTTGTATTTAAGTTAACTCCCCTAAATTCTGTTTAATCCCATCCCTTGGATGTACCTGGGGTCTTCCAGGCAGATTCATTCACCGAGTTACTTGTTGCCTCCTTTGTAGATCAAGAATACAAATGAGAAGACACTCTCATAGATCCGGGTCCAGCAAAGTGTCTCAGCTTACGGGATCTAGATCCACCCACTTTGAACTTGTCCAGAGGCGTTTGCCTTTGGTTTGGCTGTTGTGCTCGGCTTCTTCCTGGTGCAGCTCATAGAGGTGAACCCACTGTGCCACTCTTCAAGATGTTCAGCTCCTGGATTAGCTGGGTATGTCTGGCTCTCTGCAGGGGAGTTCTGCTGTAGGGTTCCATAGGAGGCCTCGTGTGGGGCTTGGGGTCTGGCTGGGGAGGGGTCTTGGGTGTGGTGAGCAGAAGCAAGAGAGTGGACTCACACACAAGGCAGGCCTGGGGTTTGGCTGGGGAGGGATCTTGGGTGCTAAGAGTAGGTGGAAGTTCCCACACTCATGCTGGGCCTAGAGTTTGGCTGGGGAGGAGTCTTGGGTGCGACAAGTAGGCATTATTAAGAATAAACATTAGTTTTTTTTAGGACTAATGATGAATGATGAGGTAGAATAGCTTGAGCAGATTTCCTAGCCCTATACCCCTAAATTAAGTTTGCACTGACCTTAAATACTGATGGATTTTTAGAAATGAGAGATTCCTAAAAATGAGAGTGTTGCTGAGTACCCACTCTTTAATGCAAAGACTTATGTTTACTTTTTCAAATGGTTCAATTTCAGTAACATGTGAGCCCTTAGCAGATACTTAATAAAAGATCAATTTGTAAAACTTGGCCATTTTCCAGCCAACATTTTGGCTCTAGTCTTTCAAGGTCAGCGAAGATTCAGGACATAGGAGAACCTGTACTGCAACATCATGAAACTCAAGTGAGCTCCTAATTTTCTGAACAAGGAGATTATGGAGCCACAGAGGAAAGAGATTGAAGTTCTATAGTGTGCCTGGGGAGAGTCACATGGAGAGAAAATTTTTTCTCAAGCTCTCACAGAGAGCAAACTGGTGAAGCATTGGCCGTGACTCATCCACATGGATGACACAGAGAAAGGATCTACAGAATAATGTACAGGACTACAAGAGAAACCCTGAGGGGACTTCACTGACCTCATTAGAAACACAAAGTACATGTGTTGGTATATAAGTCTTGATCTATCTAGGTCTTACCCATCCAGCAGAAAAGTATAAAAATGAAGTATACATTGCGGGGCCATAATATTAAGCTGAGCTATAAATGCCTATGGTCGACAACTTCTTTGAATAACTCACTATTGTTTCATTTCATCCTCTGAGAAGTATGTATTCATCTCAGATGCCCATTTCTGAATTGGGTCTTTAAATCTGAGGGCCCTGTTATATCTTAGTTCTTCATATATTCTAGACAGCAGACCTCTGTCTGATTGCTTATTAGTTAGGAGTTTTTCAAAACTTGTGGGTTGTCTTTGCACTCTGTTGACAGTTTCTTTGACATGCAGAGGCTCCTTTAGAAGAGTTGATCCCACTTGTTGATTCATTCAAGTGCTTCCCATGTGAATTTATGTTTGTTCATGAATTCTTTACCTACCCTTATGTCTTCAAGAGTTCCTCCTACTTTCCCTTCCAGGAGATTGAGTGTTTCTGTTTTAATGTTTAGATCTTTAATCCATTTTGACTTTAACTTAGTACACGGTGATAGATCTGGGTCAAGTTTTAGTTTTCGGCATGTAGAAAGCCATGTTTTCCAGCACCATTTGTTAAAGAGGCTATCCTTCTTCCAGTAAGTATGATTGGCCCTTTTGTCGAAGATCAGATGGCTGAGTGTGTTCATAGATGCTTTTGTACCTTCTAATCTATTCTATTGATCCTCAGGTCTATTTCGTTGGGAATACCATGTTGATTTTATCACAGTGGCTTTGTACTATAATTTCATGTCAGTTATTGTGATGCCTCCTGCCTTGTCTTGGTTGGCCAAGATTGCCTTTGCTATTCTATGTCGTTTGTGCTCCAAATAAATTTTAGGAATGATTTCTCTATGTCTTGGAGGTATGTTGGTGGCAGTTTTATAGGGCTTGAATTAAATTTGTACAGCAATCTTGGGAGTATGGCCATCTTCACGATGTTGGTTCTTCCTATCTAGGAGCATGGAATATCTTTCCATTTTCTGAAATCTTCTATAATCTCTTTTCTTAGGGTGTTGTAATTTTCCATGAAAAGATCTTTGAGTTCCTTAGTTAAGTGAATCCGAAGGTATTTCATTTTCCACGGTGCTATTGTAAAAGGTATTGTTTCTATTGTTTCCCTTTCAGTGTGCCTGTTATCTGTGTAGAGGAATGCTATTGACTTTTGAGTATTGATTTTGTATCTTGCTATGCTACTGAATTTCTGTATCAGTTCTAGTAGTTTCTTGGTGTAATTTTTGGGTCTTCTAAGTAAAGTATTGTGTCATCTTCACATAGTGATAATTTAACTTCTTCTTTACCTAATCTTATTCCCTTTATTTCTCCCTCTTTTCTAATGGCTGTTGCTAATGATTCCAAGACTATATTGAATAGGAGGGGTGATAGAGGACATCCTTGTCTTGTACCTGATTTAAGAGTAAAAGATTTCAGTTTTTCCCCATTTAGGATTATATTAGCTTTTGGGCTGTCATAGATGGCCTTTATCATGTTAAGATAGAGTCCGTCTATTCCAATTTTCTGTAGTACCTTGAACATCAATGAGTGTTGGACTTTGTCAAAAGCTTTCTTGGAACTAAGATGGACATACTCCCAAAATCTCTGTACAGATTTTGTGGTATTTACATTTCAGTCTCTTAATACAGTGTATTACATTTATAGATTTTCAAATATTGAGCCATCCTCCTTGAGTCCTTTTTTGAGACTCCTTTATTTTTCTTTTCTTTTGTTTATCTATTCTTAATACATCTTGTATATCTTCAATTAAATAATTGATATAAATAATTTATTTAGTTACTTATTTTTATACCTCTCTCCAAATTTTGAAACTTCTTGCAATGGCAAAATATGTGATAATAATATATTGATAACAAATAATATTAAATCATTGCATAACATAATGAAGATAATTACTCAGGAACTATGGTAATGTAAGCAAAATATTAACTTTTCATCAAGTTTTTCATAATTTAAAGCTAAAAGTTCGAGTAACTAAAGAAGTTTTTCTTCAATTTACGATGAATATTATTTTTCATTTATTTAATAATGGAAACTATAGTGACTTCTGTGAAGACTGTAGAATGGGAAGCAACAACATATCAGCCTCTCCAAGATTTGGAACCCATATACTAGAAAACAACAAGTTGGTGAAGAAAAGAAGGAAGGACGTGGTATCTAAACCATACACACCAGATTGTTAAAAAACAAAAACAATAGAAACATGGGAAGTAAAGGCAGTAGAACACCTCCTAGAACGCTTAACCTCTGTGAATGCAATTGAGTGGACACAAAATGGCAAAAGAGTACAAACCACACACCTGAATTACTTAAAAGCATAGCAGAGGAGGTTAGAGAAAAATTTAAAGAGATACTCAGTGGGATTACAGCAAATATAAACAGATAATGAAAGTAGTATAAAGATAAAGGTGCTCTCAGGAGACAGAACAAACAGAAACATAGGTGAGCCAAATAAAATGAACAAAAAATATGAATGACCAGTTTATTAAACAGTAGAGTCCATTAAAATGTTTCAATCAGAAATTCAGGTTATTAAAAATCACACTAAAATTATGGGCAGCAGCATAGACCAATGTGAGGACAGAATTTTAAAACTAGAAGACAATAATGACTTCAAAGGTCAACTATGCTAAAACACCTTAAAAACAAGAAGAGAAAAAAACTGGTCGAACAACTGTGAGTCTATGAAAAGACTAACCTAAGAACAATAAAAATAAGTGAAAAATCAAAAGACAACGTGAATAGGATGAATAAATTTTTCACAGAAATAAAGGTAGAAAAGTCCCCAAATATAAGGGAAGGGGTAAGCACAGAAAGTGAAGTATATAGAACAGCAAGTAGTCATGACCAAAAGAGAACCTTTCCAGGCCACAACACACACAGTCTTCTGGAAGTTCATTACAGGGTCAGAATTTTAAAGGTTGTTACAAAACGCACAAAGCACATGCACATGTGAACTCTTTAGAATCACAGAAGCCTTCACCGAGGGGCTGGGTGTGCAGCAGTTTAATTTCTAAAAGCTAACATCTTCCAACCAGAGCTTATATATACTGAAAAAAACTCCTTTAAAAAGATGATGGAAAAAGAAGGTATTTCCATGATAAAGATCACCTCAGAAATTCTTGACTGTGCCTGCCCAGCCCCAGAGACTGCCCGAGGCAACGCAGTTGACTCCACCATCCTCTTCGATCCCGCCCACACCTGCCCAGCCCCAGAGGCCGGCCTGAGACAGGGCAGCCGACTCCACCAGCCTCCTCCATCCCGCCCATGCATGCCCAGCCCCAGAGATCGGCCAGAGACAGCGCGGCTGACTCTGCCATCCTCCTGGATCCTGCCCACACCTGCCCAGCCACAGCGACTTGCCTGACACAGCGCAGCCCACTCCAGCAGCCTCCTTGATCCTGCCCATGCCCGCTCAGCCCCAGAGACCTCCGGAGACAGCGAGGCCCACTCCAACAGCCTACTCAATCCTGCCCACACCACCCAGCCAGAGACTGGCCTGAGAGAGCGGCTGACTCCAGCGGCCTCCTGGATCCCGCACCAAGCTCTCCCAGCGAGTGTGAATTTACAGGACTCACCAGGATTCCCAGATCAGTGAGAGTGTGGTGAGTCTGAGGGAGAGCCATTGGCTTCTTCCCACGCGTGCTACCCGGTTCCCTGTCCCCAAGCACTCCAAGCCAGTGACTGGCCTGAAACCTCAGGACCCACTAACCAGCACCTCCCCAGAGCCCCTGCCCTAAAGCCCGCTGAACGAGTGGGAATTTCCCTGACTCTCAGGGCAGCAAAGTTCAGTGAGTGTAGAACTCCAGGCCTGCCGTGCGGGAGAGACATTTCCCTGGGATCCCTGTCCTTCCACCCCCGTGGCCCGGTGAGGGCTCCAGGCCCATCGTGCTAGAGAAACATTTCCAGGTGATTGCTGGTCTGACCCCACAGCCCCAGACCCAGTGCAGGTCGGCCGGGAGTGAGAACTCCAAGCCTGCCAGGCCTGAGGGACATTTCTCAGCAATCCTCGGTCCCTTGCCAGGGCCAGAAACCCAGCACAACCTGGCTTGTGAGTGAGGGCTCCAGGCCCGCTGCACCGGAGGGACCGTTCCCAGCCTTCTCAAGTTCCGGCCTGTAGACCCGGACCCAGCACAGGCTGGCCGACCGAGTACAGCCTACTCAGTGAATAAGATCATCCACTATTGTTCTGTGAGCCCAGAAGACCCACCAAAGCCCAGCCCCCCCCCACCTGGGGAGCGACCTGCCTGACACAGGAGGGCTGACTCTTGCAATTTTCCAGATCCTCACCCCAAAGCCAGCTAAGACGGTGAATTTTCATTACTTGCTTTGCATCCCAGTTCTGTTCGTGCTCGCCTGAACAGGAAACAAACAGAGGGGAACCAAAGGTGCTGCAACAGAAAAGGAACTGAACACAACAGCTAGATCCAAGATAGGCATACCAGGATAATCTCAAACTTAATAGACTGGCACCCGAATCTCATAACAAGCTAAGGTTATAGCTGCACCAAAGTTCTACACCAAAGATCAAAGGTCAGTACTACACGAAATGACAAAGACAAGGCGAAAAACACAATCCCAGACATCAAGTCCACCAGTAAGGGCAGAGGACACTAGCTCAGCTGCAATGAATGAATTAACAGATACAGCAGCGAAGGAACAACAGCAGAAAGCTATAGAGAAAATAAAACGAGAAGTAATTCCCCAAATTAAAAAAGAAATATCTGAATACATAGTATCTGAAATAAAGAATGAATTCCAGAAACATTGGATGGAAAAACTGCTCAACCAGAACAAGTGCAGAGAGAAATATTCCAGCTGAAATATATGAATTAACAACATCTGAAGCAAAGAAACAACAGCAGAAAAATCATGAGGAACTCAAGTTCTGAAATCAAAAAAGAATTCTTTGAAAAAAAGAATTCTTTGAGGTCATAGAATCTGAAATACAGAAACAAGTCCAGGAATATACAGAGGAAACCCAACGTGGAAGAAACACGGCAGAAAAAGAATTAATAACTACCTCTAAGGAACACATGGATAAAAAAATTCAGGAGATCAGAAATATCATGGATTCCTTGAATGAGCAATACAGAAAAGAAACAGAACACATGAAACACAGTCAAGGAGATCTAGAAGAACTGAAAGTATCAATCACGAGTTTACAAAACCATTTGAGTGAAAGCGAAGACAGAGTTTCAGATACTGAAGATGACAGAGCAGCTAGTGAAAAGGTGAGAAAGGATATCTTAAAAACAACGAGAATGGAGGAAAAAATAATCCATCACATGCAAGATGTTAAGACTGATAAGTCTGAAGCATTTATACTGAAGTGGATGCCACTTGAACATACACTCGTAAGTGAAATAAATCAGACACACATGTGTAAATATCATATAGTCTCCCTAGTATAACAAGTGAAAAGCAGAAATACAAAAGGAAACGTACAACTAAAATCAATTGAGTCAGATCAGGCAAATTGAATGGCATATGCTGCAGGATACTAATCAGCTTTTCTTCTGGATGGTTAACAACCTAAGATCACAAGTCAGAGTTGGAGAAATAGAAGAGCCACAAGGCCAGCCAACATTTTGGCCCTAGCCTTTCAAGGTCAGCGAAGACTCAGGACATAGGAGAACTTATACTGCAACATCATGAAACTCAGGTGAGCTCCAAGTTTTCTGAACAAGGAGATAATGGAGCACCGACAAAGTTCTATAGTATGCCTGGGGAGACTCACATGGAGAGAAAACTTTCTCTCAGGTGCTCACAGAGAGCAAATTGGTCAAGCATTGGCCGTGACTCATCCACATGGATGACATAGACAAAGGATCTACAGAATAAGGTACAGGACTACAAGAAAAACCCTGAGGGGACTTCATTGACCTCATAAGAAATATAAAGTTCATGTGTTGCTATATAAGTCTTGCTCTATCTAGGTCTTAACCATTCAGCAGAAAAGTACGTAAATGAAGTATACATCACGGGGCCATAATATTAAGTTGAGCTGTAAATGGTTATGGTCTACAACACCTTCGGATAACTCACTGTTGTTGTGGAATGCTGGACTGTGTTGGATTGTGTTTTCGAGTTCAAGCACCTAAGTTAGTTGAATGACAATGGAGTGCCCATCTCTGACTGGTGTAGAGCAAGGAAGGGGTATGGAATGGCAGAATCATGATGTGTGTGTATGGAGTGTACAGTTGGGATTGATAACACTTGCTTCTACATAATTAGATGAGGGGCAAGGTTTGCATTAATGGTGCTTGGACATGATATTAAGTCAGCTTCTACTACTATGGACCACTGCTAGGAAAATAACGGTAGAAAGTATTAATTACTGAATCTTTGATGTAATTCGGGTATAAAAAATAAGATACGCAAACAGCTACACTCTCTTAATTTACTGATAAGAGACATACGCCATAATAATGTCTGTAAGTATAATATCATGTATGCACCTTCTATGATATGAAAACATTAAGAAAACAGTTTGTAATGTGTTAATTTATTAAATCCATCGTGTCAAAGTATCTTTAAATTGTTTCATTTATATTTGTACTTCAATAAACAAAATAAAATAAAAAAAACATAATGAAAGTCAGTTGAGCTCCAAATTTTCTGAACCAGGAGATTATGGAGCAACAGACGAAAGAGATTGAAATTCTACAGTGTGCCTTGGGACAGTCATATGGAGAGAAAACTTTCTCTGAGGCTCTCACAGAGAGCAAACTGGTCAAGCACTGGCCATGACTCATCCACATCAATGACACAGACAAAGGATCTCTAGAATAAGGTACAGGACTAGTAGACAATCCCTGAGGGGACTACACTGACCTCATAAGAAAAATAAAGTACATGTGTTGGTATATAAGTCTTGATCTAGCTAGGTCTTAACCATCCAGCAGAAAAGTATAAAAATGAAGTATACATCGTGGGGCCATAATATTAAGGTGAACTGTAAATGGCTATGGTCGACAACTTCTTTGAATAACTCACTATTGTTATGGAATGCTGGACTGTGTTGGATTGTGTTGTTGAGTTCAAGCACCTAAGTTCATTGAATGACAATGAAGTGCCTATCTCTGACAGATGTAGAGAAAGGAAGCGCTATAGAAAAATAGAATCTTGATGTGTGTGTATAGACAGTATAGTGGGGATAGATAACGCTGTGCTTCTACATAATCCTATGAGAGGCAATATTTGCACTAATGGTGGTTGGACAGGATATTATGTCAGCTTCTATTAGTATGGACAACCCCTTGGAAAATAACAATATAGAAAGTATTAATTATTGAATCTTTGATGTAATTCAGGTATAATAAATAAGATACGCAAAAAGCTGCACTCTGTTTCTTTACTGATAAGAGGTATATGGTATAATAATGTCTGTAAGTATAATATCATGTATGCCCCTCCTATGATAGCAAAACATTATGAAAACAGTTTGCAATGTATTAATTTATCAAATCCATCTTGTCAAGGTATCTTAAAACTGTCTCAATTATGTTTGTATTCCAATAAAACAAAAATTATAAAAAAAGAAATTCTTGACTACTAAACTGGAGTTACAGAAAATTCTTAAGGATATTCTAGGAAGGAACATAGAAGCCAACATTGTCTCCAAGTCAAAAATAATACACCTAGCAAGATGAGCATCTAAACAAAAGGGGGAAATAGTCATACGAACAACAGGAAAATAACGCAATAACCTCTCAGTAATGACAGACTGGCAAAATGGATCAGGGAAGAAAACAGTGATATGTGGCATATAAGAAACCTATTTAATTAAAAATATACCTACAGATTAAAATTCAAAAGATGTAAAACAATATTGCGTGCAACAGGAACTCCGTAAAAAGTGAAAGTTACTTTCTTAATTTCAGATGAAGTGGATTTCAAGCTAATCAGAAGAGACAAAGAAGCTAAATTCATTATTCGTTAAAGAAAGAATTCAGTAAGAAAATTTAACAACTATGAAAATATATTCCACAAATACCAACATATTCAAATTCGTAAAACAAACAGTAACAGACATGAAAACTCAGATGAACACTAATCTCCAAAGAGTTAAAGATATATCATAGTAATTTACACATATACATGTTTATAGCAACAGAGTTCATAATAGCTAAATCTTGGAAACACTATATATATCTGTCATCATATGAATGAGTTTAAAAAATATGCCATTTCTATGCAATGGAGTATTACTCTATTATAAAGAAGGATAGACTTACATTATGCATAGGAAAATGTATGTACCAACAAGCCCATAATTTTACATTACATAGCACGGACACAAAAACTTTTATATCACATTGTTTCTCATATAAAAACCATTAGAATAGGAGAAAAGAATAAGAAAAAACTTAGTGCAATCCATCAAGGACAATATAGCTAAAATGTACCCTGACTTAGTAAAATTGTCTTACAGGTTTTTTTTTTTTTCCAGAACCAGGGATTGAACTCAGACCCTCTTCAGAGAAGAACTTATTCCACTGAACCATCACCCTGGCCCCTTCTCTTAAATGTTTTATGTGCTTTCTGGCTTATTATTCTGGTTTTCAATCTGTACATAGGACTATTACCTTAATTTTTTATGTATTTATTTTTTATATATTTCATTTTGAAGAGTTAAAACCAGAAGAAAAAATAGAAATAAACAAACAGGGTAACATACAACAATACATATTTTACAGATTTCCAAATCAGGCATAGTTAACGGTCATTGTTGAATTATCTATTTTTATTATCAAATCTGTTGCTCAGATTAGCAGATATAGTTATGCAAGACTGGGGAAATACAAAATAGTATTTCTTGAAAGTAAGCATCAATATTCAATTTTTTAATGTATTTGGTACAGGGTCTCCCTATGCAGCTCAGACTCAGTGATTCTCCTGTTTTCAGCTATCCCTGCACTGGGATTATAGGTGTGCACCACCATACCCTTTCTTGGTGGCCAGCTCAGAGTGTTCAAGGGCCGGGCCTGTGGGACATGTGGTGCTTGGGATGAAACCCAGTCCCTGTGCTTGCCTAAGCAGGTGCTTAGTCCACTGAACTATCTTGCTGGCCATTTAACTTAAATTTATAATACCTTACAAGATAAATTGATGCAATGCTGGAAAAAATGGTGTGGAAATGTGGGTAAGACAAAGAAATTGAAATATATTATGTACATTTACAAAATTTCTACAATGCATGCAATCATTTTATATTGCAAACTTGTGGTAATAAAAGTAAAAACAAAACAAAAAATAAAAAGAGGAAACTATGTCACAGTTTGAGATACACGAAATAGTGAAATGTTAATATTTTACATTACAGGATGACTATAGATATGCTTTTTAAATGAGTTAAAATG
>PVKA01045152.1:0-10065 GCA_004027165.1 Ctenomys sociabilis
AAGAAGAAGAAGAAAAAGAAAAAGAAGAAGAAGAAGAAGAAGAAGAAGAAGAAGAAGAAAAAGAAGAAGAAGAAGAAGAAGAAGAAGAAGAAGAAGAAGAAGAAGAAGAAGAAGAAGAAGAAGAAGAAGAAGAAGAAGAAGAAGAAGAGAAAAAGATTGGACAAAAGTGGGGCTGGGAGCTCGTGGTAGGGCTCCTACCTAGCACAGGTAAGGCCCTGGGCTCAGTTCCAGCCCCTGAAAATAAAAGATTCCCCAAAAGTAACTCTGCTTGGAGCCCAAGCTCTGAACTGCCATGCTGCCCTCTGTCTAGAATGGGCTCACCTGGGGTAGTGCGCTGCTGGTCATGGTCACAGATGGCAGGGATCTGAGGAAAGGCTGAAGCAGCATCACTGCAGGGAGGCCGAGTGCTAGGGTGGGAAGGTGACTGAAGGGCCCCGTCTGACTGCTAACCCAGTTCCAGGGAGGGTAAGGAAGAAACTGGGCTCTGCAGCATCAAGAAGCAACTCCATCGCTTGGTGGAAAAAGTGCCTGCTTGGCAAGCGCAGGGTCTTGAGTTCAGTCCCAGCACCACACTGGCGCCTTGTCCCCAGCCTCACCAGGCCTGCCCTCTGCCCACATCCTGGTCCACAGAGGCAGCCTGTGCACCCCCTCACCTTAGCTTGTGCTCAGAGCTCGAGCCCAGCACCCTCCACATGATGGCTGCCGGCCCACGCGGTCCTCCCAGCGGGCCTCGCTCTCACATAGCAGCACCACGGTCTCAGCTTCACATGATCTCTGCATGTCTCCTGACACCAGGATGGAGTCTATGCCCATGAGGTCACAGGCTGAGCCTTCTGCCCACCCTTAGCCTGGATGATGCAGACTTCGGTAGGCCAGGCAGGTGGAGTCTCCTGAGACCTCTCTCCAGTCTGGCCTGGGCCACTCGGGCTGGACTGCTCCCCGCTTTTATGGGTAGGAACAAAGTTTCCCTGAGGTCAGCCTGCCCCTAGCGTTGCCTCATAAGGAAAAGACTCTGGACTATGGTTCTGTCACGATCAGCTTTGAACCAACAGGCTTTGATGTATTTTTCTTTACTTTAAATTTAGTTTTACTTTGGATCAAAGTTATGAATTCACATACTGTAGTTTAAAGAATCAAATACTTCCATGAGGTTTGCTGGAAAAAATAGCAGGTCATTATTCTCCTTTTCATACCACTTTCATACTTTTTTAGACTATTCTTGTAGTTATTTATCTCATATCTTTAATTCTTTTTTTTTTTTTTTTTTTTTTTTTTTTTTTTTTTTTTTTTTTTTTTTTTTTTTTTTTTTTTTTTTTTTTTTTTTTGCAGAACCAGGGATTGAACTCAGGTCCTTGTACTTGCCAGGGAAGCACTTATTCCACGGAGCCATGCACCTGGCCCCCTATCTCATATCTTTGATTCACTTTCTGGTGTTGTTACTTATTCTTTTTCTTCCCCTAGACAGGGGCTCCCTATGTAGCCCAGGCTGGCCTTAAACTCATCGTGTTTCCCCTGCCTCAGCCTCTTAAGTGCTGGGATTACAGGCGTGCACCACCATGCCCCACTTTTCTTTTTTAAGAGTAGGAAAATTTATTGAGGAAAAAGAATGGGAAACATAAGTAGCACTTGAGACAAGAGGGGTACAGAAGGGGTTGCTCTCCCCAGCATGCTGTGCTGGTCCTGGCCTTGGGGGCGCACTGAGACAGCCATTGAGACTGGGCGTGTGGTGCATGCTTATAATCCCAGTGCCCAGGAGGCTGAAAACAGGAGGATCACTGAGTCTGATCTGTGCTGTGAGACCCTGTAGACCCTGCACTAAATACATTAAAACAAAAAAAAATCTTTTTAAAGTTACTAGTACATGTGTGCAGTACATAATGATTGTATTCTTTTTTTTTTTTTTTTTTGTCTTTTTGAGACAGGGTCTCACTATGCAGTTCAGGCTGGCCTTAAGCTCACTTTGTAGCTTAGGCTGGTCTCAAACACACAACAATCCTCCTGCCTCAGCCTCCCAAGTGCTGGGATTACAGCCCTGCGCCACCACGCCCGGCCATAATGATTATATTCTTTATGGGTAGTTGGTTGGTACTTTATACATACACTTTTTTTTTAATGTATTTGGTTGTTACAGGGTCTTACTATGCAGCTTGGACTCGTGGTGGTCCTCCAGCTTTCAGCCTCTCCAGTGCTGGGATCACAGGTGTGCCCCACTACAGCTGGATTCTGGCCAGTTCAGACCGCCCTGGAGGTGGCGCTGGCACTGATGCTAGGGACTGAACCGTGGTTCCTGCCCTTGCCTTTAGCTGGCCCCATGACACATTTTAATTATTGTTTCCCTTCCTTTCTTCCTCCCCTCCCTTTTTCCCCTTCCTATTTGAACATTTTCTTCCTATTACCCAATTATTTATCATCTTTTTTGGTCCTTATTTGTGCTTTTGGTTTCTTACACAAGAGAAACAATGTGATATTTATTTTTTGTTTGCTGTTTTGTTGAGACAGGCTGTTGCTGTACAGTCCAGGCTGGTCTTTTTTTTTTTTTTTTTTGTAGCCAGCTCAGCCCCCCCTGGGGGCAGGGCTAGTGCAGCATGTGATGCCCAGGAATCAAGGAATTGTACCACAGTCCTATGCACTTGCCTAAGCCTACCTAAGCAGGCGCTCTAGACCATGAAGCCATCTTGCTGGCCCATGGCTGATTTTGAACTCACTACATTGTCCACACTGGCCTTGAGCTCATGGTAATCCTCCTGCCTCAGCCTTCCTAATGCTGGGATCATGGGTGTGTGCTAACATATCTGGCCACAAGGCCTGTCTGATTTATTTCACTTAAAAGTATGATCTCAAGGTGCATCCATTTATCTAAAAAAAAAAAAAGGCTCAAGTTTATCCTTCTTTACATATTCTAGATGTTAGTCCTTTGTCTGGAAAATAGCTGGTAAAATTATACTTTAAAAGCATTGCTTAAGGAAAAAAAAAAGGGTTGCTGTGATGTTGTTAAGATATCTAGGGGCTGGGGAGATAGCTCAGTTATTGGGCTTGAGATCAATCCCTAGCTCCAGAAAAAAAAAAAAAAAAAAAAAAAAAAAAAAAAGATGTCTAAAGTCAGGGCCAGGGTGCAAGGTCCCAAGTACAAGAAAAAATGTCTGAAGTCATTTCTGTTCCTGACTCTTTGCTTCTGTCTTGTTTTTTTCTTTCCACAAATTTATAGAATCATGTATGTATTTGATACAGGGTCTTGCTGTGCAGCTCAAACTCCTAGTGATCTCCTGTCTCAGTCTCCAGCACTGGGATTATAGGCAGCACCACTACCAGTTTTTGAACCCAGGTCCTTGTGCTGGATAAACACAGCTTAGACTGCCAGGTTATCTCCCTGGCCCCAGAATCTTTCCTTAGTCTTTATTTTTCTGAATCTTCACACAGATGTGCCTTGCTATGAAATGATTTTATATCTGTTTTTTGAGACAGGGTCTCACTATGTATTTCCAGGCTAGCTTCAACTCACTTTGTAGCACTGCTGCCCTTAAATTCACAGTGATCCTCTGTCTTAGCCTCCAGAGAATGGGGATTACAGACATGTGTCACCATGCCCAGCTGGAATTATCTTAATGTCTTTGCTTTCATTGGTTCCTTTCCATTTGAAGATATTTGCCCTAGGCTTCTAGAAACTGGATTAAATTACCTTGTGATTTTTCCTGCCTCTATTTTCTCTGTTCTCTATTCCTGGAACTCTGGTATTTGCTTGTTAGTTCTCCTATTGTAGTCTTTAATTCTCTTATATTTTTCTCTACCCCTTTTATCTTTGTGGTCTACTTTCTGGGAGATTAAAAAAAAAATCTTCCACCTGCTGGTTGCTTAATATCTACCTTCACGTTTGTAGTCTTCAAGAGCTCCTTGTTTATTCCTCTACAGTACTTACATCTTGATAGCATCCCCCTCCCCACTGCTGGGGATTGAACCCAGGACCTTCACACTGAGCTACATTCCCTGTCCTTTTTTATTTATTTTGAGACAGGGTCTTGATAAGTCACTAAGGGGCCCAGGTAGGGCCCCTCCTGCCTCAGCCTCCTAGAGTGTAGGGATTATAGGAACATACCATCCTACCTAGTGCATCTTGTTCTTGATTCATGAGTGCAATATTGTTTATTTATCCCTCTCAGGCTTTAATATTAAGGACAATTATTTCCTCATGGTGTTTTTTTTTCCCCACGAGTTTGTTCCCTCTATGTTGAAGGCTTTGTTTGGGTGCCTCATGAGCCCTAATCTTCTAGCACTTCCAGTGGGGGTAGTGAGGCAAGAGCAAGCTTGACCTCAAGGAGAGCTTCCCCGGAGGTCGCCAGATGGATGGATCACGCGTCACTGGGGAGCCCCACAGTGAGCTCTTCAGGTGCTTCCTCCATGCTCACTCACACTCTGCGGGGAAGACTGGGCACGGGGGGGGGGGGGCACATGCCTGTGATCCCAGCTCCGGGGAGGCTGGCCCTTGGGACAGGCTTGCGCCTTTTCCTGTGTCTGATCTCCAAGGCTGGCTCACTCAGGGAACCCTTCCTTATTCTTTCTGGTCCCCCAATATCCTTGGTACTAGGGGGATAAACCCAGGGCTTTCCCACTGAGCCACATCCTTAGCTCTTTTTTACTGTTCATATCTGGGTGGGGTCTCAACAAGTCCCTAAATTGCCCAGGCTGGACCAAAAAACTTAAGTTTCTCCTGCTTTAGCCTCTGAGAGCGTTAGACTGAGGGCATGTGCTGCCACGCCTGGCCCCTATGTATTTCTTATTATGTCACCGTCTATAAGGTGAGACAATGAGCCCTTGCTAACACAGCTGACTCTGCCCGGGACCCTTTCCCAGCCACTCCTGCCTTGCTTCCCCCAGCAGCCTGAGCCACAGAATTAGAGCATTGGGGCAGAGAGTCAAGTGACCAAGCACATGGACTCCCCAAATACCACAGCCTCTCTAAGCCTTAGTGTCCCCACCTGGAGAAGGAGGAAACAGGACACTTCCATTTGCAAAAATAAGTGTTTCGTGGGTTTGGTGAGTGGTGATAGATGTTAGTACCACAGTCTCAACAATATGGACTCCCAGAGGGGAGCAGAGGACAGAGGGGACACTAAGCTCACTCCTCCTCCATCTGAAGAGGACATAACAGGCTAGAAAAAAGGACTTGACTAAGCCCACGGGGGACATACAGCTCCTTTTGCATCCACTTCTAATATGATGAGAAGGGGAGACAAAGGCAATTTCTGCTTCAGAGTGATTTCCTGTCTAGGGAGCCAACACTAGCCAGTTTCCATAGACGTTTAGAGCCTTATGAATCCAAAGGTCTGCCCAGAAACAAGTGATGTGGGCTCTGATCAGCCAATGGATTGCACTGGCTTTTCTACCTGCCTGGGAGCTCCCCTTCCTCATCTGGCCCGTGAAAGTCAGCTTTGCCTGAGTGGGGTATTTCCAGCTTTGTGGCTTTCACTTCCACATCTGCCAAGTGGGCGGAGTGACCTCTGTGGACGAATCAGATTCCTCCCCAACACCAACTTCAAGAGACGAGCTGGGGCTCAAGGTCCCAGACACAAGGAGGTGGCAGCGTCAATAGCAGCAGCAGCAGCAGCAACTGTGGGAAGACCAGAGGTCAGAGCCATGGAAGACCAGCGCGACCTCATCTCCAACCATGAGCAGCTGCCCATGCTGGGCCAGCGCCCTGGAGCCCAGGATGGGTATGTGTGGCCCCAGGGAGAGCACACAGGCTTGAGCAAGGGCTGGGAAGGTGCATTGTCCTGGACTCCAGGGAGGCTGTGAGAGGCTGACTCCGACACTGCCTTTCTGGGTGCCAAGGGTCTCTGGCCTAAGCTTTGTTTTGGTTCCTCTTATAAAATGAAGGGTTTCTTTAGAGTAGGGGTTTGCAGCCCCTTTGTGCAACTCAAAAGAGAGCCCTCAACTCTCTTTCTAGTTTCATACAGTATCAGGGGCTCTATAGAACTACTGAGGCTGGGACAGGAATCTTAGGTTAGAAAACTTGGACTAGTTCTGGAAACATCCTGGATTTCAGTGGAGAAACAGATTTCAGAAAGAGGGGATGGCCAGACATGGTGGGGGAGGCTGAGGCAGGCAGACTGTCATGAGGTCCAGGCCAGCCTGGGCTACATAGTGGGATCCTGTCTAAAATAAAAAGGGAATGGCAGGACTAAAAGAGGATGGCAGGGGGCAGGGGAGATGGCTCAGTAAAATAAACACTTCCCTGGCAAGTACAAGGGCCTGAGTTCAATCCCTGGTTCCGCAAAGAAAAAGAAGACAGCAGGCGTTCTCCACAGAGAAGTTTACCTGTTGCTATGTGTGGGCATAGGTGTCCATTCAAGGGAGTCAGACCAGCAGGTACGCCCAGGCCATCTCAGAGCAAGGAGGAGGGCACAGGGTGATGTGGGTTTGGCCTGTCTCTGCCCTGTTACCTTGCAGCAAGAGGCCTACTCAGCCATCCAAAGAGCCTCAGCCCTGTCTCAGCCCCCAGACATCCTCACCCACATGTTTCCTCCCAGCGAGGTCCCTAAGGGGTTAGAGTCTGGCTACTCCTAGCCCTCATTTCCCCAAGACTCTAAAACGTCTTTTGCTGTCTGTGGAGATCTGCAGGCAGGTGCGACGTCAGCTGTTGCCAGGAAGACAGGAGCTTGGAAGAGTCGCTGAGAAATGTTATGAGGAACTCAGGGAGAGACTAACTATGAGAGCAGCAGCCTGTGAAAGTCTGGCATCTCAGGGCCAGGGAGATGGCTTAGTAGAATAAGAGCTTCCCTGGCAAGCATAGGGGCCTGAGTTCAATCCCTGGGTCTGCAAAAAAAAAAATCATGTAGAATATTAAAAAAATAAAATAAAGTCTAGCATCCCATGGCAACAGGAACTGAGTCCCTTGTGAGGACTGGATTCTGGCCCAAGTTCTGCCACTGTCATGTGTGGACCCTGCATAAAATCACTGCTCCTCTCTGGGTCCCAGTAGACCTCACGATGGCCATAGTTCCATCCTCAGTGTACTTGCCACCAGCCTCAGTTGTTATTATTCCCATTTGCTACACATCAGACTTCATTGTCATCCTATACATTTAGTGTGTTTATTAGGTCCATTTTTACACAAAAGGAAATTAGGGCTCATCCTGGTAAGTAACTTACCCAAGATATCCTAGGTAATGAGTGTTGGACATAGAATCTGAACAAGAACTAGTCTGATTTTAGGCTGAGCTCGTTCTGAAGTCTGGCCCCCTGTTAGAGGCACAATTTGTGGGGAGGGGAGGTAGGACCCTCCCAAACTTTCAGGCCTTATGGGGCAGCTGGATGAGACAGGGGGCTCCCTTATCAAAGCCTTGTCTGTTTTTCCACTTTGGTTACTGTTTCTAAAATTGGCCTGGTCCTGTGTGCTTGGGCCACGCCACACCAGATTCATTTAGAGCGCCTTGTGAACACTTCTGCCTGGCAACATCAGTGTCATGCTTTCTGACAGTTTTGGTTGGCTCTTGACTTTGATCAACTTTTTTTTTTTTTAATTCCACAAGGAGGCAGAGCAAAAGAGGAAATAAAAGAGGGTGTGGTAAGAACTGGCATCCTACCAGAACCAGGGGACAAACATTTAAGATTTCTGAAGAAGGAAGTCAGGTGCTAAAGTTAACTGCTACCTCCCTAGAGAACAGTAGTTATTTACAGAGAGCTAGAGGAAGTGCTAGGTAGGGAACCAAGAGCTTTACCTTTTCTTCTTTTTTAGGGTAGGGCATGGTACCAGGAATGGAACTCAGGAACTTATACTTGCTGGGCAAGCACTGTGATGCTAAGCTATATTCCCGGCCCATTTTTTCTCTCCCCCTACTTTTCTTATTTAATATAATGACATTTGAGTTGACTTTTTGCCCAATTTTTCTTCTCTGCACAGGGGTTAAGTGACTTTCCTATGGTCCCAGAGCTAAGTGGGAGTGAGGATTCCAGTCCAGGCTACATGGGCTCATCTTCAGTATGCATCTCTCAATCCTAAGGACTTCTTAGAAGCTGAGATTCAGCAGGAAAGGCACTAGCTAGCTCCCTGCATTCCTGTGGTGGGAGGCAGAGCCAGGCCAGAACTGAGTGTAGACTGCAGAAGGGTGGGGATGTGATTGTCAGGTAAGAGACAGTGAAGACGAGAGCTTGAACCAAGACAACTCATATCAGTCCTTCCTTGGGAAGGCCAAGAAGTGAAATTTGTTTTCTCCAGGGTCTGGCCTCCCTTTCCCTACAGAGTTACAGTTTTTTTTATTCCAAAATAACTCCCTTGGGCTAGATCTTAGCCTGGAGCACACAGAGGGAGAGCAAGCAGAGAGCCAATGAAAATAAGTGATGATTGTGATGTCACAAGGTACTAGGTAGAAGGATCTCCTAGGGGTTCCCTTGCTGACTGACCAAAGGACTCAGGTGCCCGCTCACCCTGACAGTTTCCAAACAGGTCTATCTTTGTCTGCTAGTGCTGGTACAACAGAATACCACACACTGGGTAATTTATGAGAAGCAGAAATTTATTCCCTGTAGTCACCTCCCAGCATCATCACATTGCCAACACCTGAACTTTTATATCTGTCTATCATCTATCTATCTATCTATCTATCTATCTATCTATCTATCTATCTATCTATCTACCTACCTATCTATCTGTCTATCTATCATCATCAATCTGTTACAGGGTCTCACTACGCAGCTCAGACTTGTAGTGACTCTCCTGTTTTCAACTTCCCCAGCCAACTCTGGGATTACAGGCTTGCGCTACCACATGTGGGCTCAGCACACCTGGGGATGTGGCCAGAATGACCTGTGGGGCCAGGGATTGAAACCTGGTTCCTGTGCTTGCCTAAGTGGCGCTTAGTCTGCTGAGCTATCTCGCCAGTCTAACACCTGAACTTTAGGAGGAACTTACTCAAGCCACAGCATGGTCCTAATTGTCCTGACCCTAGGGGGGGTGGAGGGGGACTAGGGCTAGGAATCTCAGGGCTTTAGGACAGGATCCTATATCCCCGTTACTGTAACGTGGCATGCACCCCAAACCATGTGCAGAGCCCACAGTTCTCAGGTCTGAGGGTCTGGCCACCCCTCTCTTCCAGAGAATGTATTTCACCCAGGTTGCACTGGATCAGGCCATCTAAACTCCCATCCAAGGCCTGATAGCTGGATATTACCATGAGCTACTTCTGTGGTACAGTCCGACCTTGTTCCAAACAGGCCAGATCCTACAGTCACTGAGGCACGGGGTAGCAAAGGGGACAGTGAGGCCCAGGCCCTGGTGAGGACTTGCTCAAAGGCACACAGAGTCTGAGGGGGACCAGAGGAGAAGTTAAGAGAATAAAGTGTGGTATTTGCATGTACTGATTCCCGTGATGAATGCAATCACTGTGTAGGTGCGCATATGTGCTAATTAAAGAAAAAAGCAGTGAGGGGTGGCTGTGTCCCTGGAGGGCAGTGGCTGCCCTGCTCCAGACTGCCAATGTCTGGTGTCCCCCACCCACTCTTTTTTTTTTATTATTTTTTAGGAAAGGATCTACAGAGTGTTCAGGGTCTCACTACTAGATCAGACACGTAGTGATTCACCTATTTACAGCCTCCCAAGCGCTGGGATTACAGGCACGTGCCACCATGCCCAGTCTCAATTGTTATCTCAGTGTACACCGGGACGGGGCTGGCACACAGGCCTGGGGATTGAACCCCCAGCTCCTGGCCCCACCCACTTTTTAAAAATTTTTTTTTCCCACCCACTCTTAAAACATCCACACCTCACTTCTCCTTTTCACCTGGGCCCAAATCTCTGCTGTCCTTTCCTGGTACCATTTATTTCCTCTTTCTCCTTAAATCTAATTTACTGTGGGGTGGGGAATTTCTAAGAGGATAAAAAAAACCCTCTTGGTTACATGTAAATGTAAATATATTTTTCTTTTTTTGTACTGGTAGTCATGCTCAGGACCTTGTGTTTTCCAGGCAGGCCCTGTTTTTTGAGATGGGTAATCCAGGCTGGTCTCAAACTGTCAGTCCTCCTGCCTCTGCTTCCCATGTCATAGGATTATAGACTTGCATGCCTAACTTTATGCA
>PVKA01045153.1:0-15710 GCA_004027165.1 Ctenomys sociabilis
CTGTTTTTCTCCTGTTCCCACTCACTCTCCCTCTCTCTCTCCCTCTCCTTCTTCTTCTCGCTCTTGTTCTCCCTCTCGCTCTCAACCTCCCTTCCTTTCCCTCTCCCTCCTCTCATTTTTGTGGAACTGAAATCCAAATATTGATTGGTGTGCTCATTCTCCCAGCCACATAAGGACTACATTTGGCCAAAGTCATTGTATATGAGGTGACAATGGTTACAAATGTAGGAAAAAGAGGGTTTTTTTCATTTTAGGGAAGAGTCTACAGTGTGTTCAGGGTCTCACTACTAGATTGAACTCATTGTGATTCTCCTGTTTACACAAGGAGTGGCCAGGGATGTCTGTGTGGAGAACATTCTGAACACAGGGACAGCCGGTATCTCAGAGGGTGGAGAGGAAAACAGTATTAAATGGCCAGAAGATGTGTCAGGAGATACACTCAAGTCAGGCTTCATCATGGAAGAGAACTGACATAGAAAACAAAGATGGGAAAGACCTACAAAAGCACTGGCTAAATAACATTAATTAAGGTCACAAAGTAGGGCAATTTGATTTGAATTAAAAGAACTCATTGAATATAGTCAGCACCAGTTACTCACTATGGTTTGTGTGTCACTGTCTACAGATGACTGGATATCGTTGGGTAGTATTGTTTGGGTATAGGCTCAGTATGCATTCAAGGTAGAATTGACCTGCTGAGTCAATGAGAGATAAAACCATCCCTCCATGAGGCATAAGGCTCTACCTAATGGGTGTGAGTATTGCCTCATTATTCCAAGTAGCCATATCCCTCATAGAGCAAGTTGTCTGGGAAGGCCTCAGGGTAGATCTTGTCTCTTTACAAGGACTGCAGACCAGAAAGGTATGGTGAGAACTTAAGAAAATGCTTGCCCTTAAACAGCAGGAAGAGAATTGGGTGACCCACCTGAGTCATACCTGTGACAGCATGAGAGACTAACCAAAGGACAGTCAGAAAATGGAGATCCTAGGCCTTGTGGCTGCCAGGGTTTTCTTTATTTGTTGGATGTTGAGGCTTTCCATCACAGAGAAGCTAAGAGAAATGAAAAGTGAATCTGTAGCATTTTCAGAAGAAGCACTGCAGGAATACTGATGCTTGAAGAGCCCCTGAAATGATGTCAATGAGGGACAATGATATGTATAATGTAGTTAGCAGCCCTGCACATCTGGAGAGTATTCATGTCCAGAAAATCTTGGCAGAAAGAGTCCAGAACAGGAGCCAACTAATCATGACATCGCACACCCAGACCTCATCCCCCATCTGCTCTGCATGATCAGGGAGGATTCTCCCTCTCTATTCCTCAGTACCTAGCTATTGCACTGTGGAATTCATGCAGCCTCACAGTACCATCACCCCCACTTTACACATGGAGGACTAAGTGACTCACCAAGGCAAGGTGAGGACAACTTCAAATGCTCTATCCCAAGACCACATTACTACCTCACCTCACATGGCTTCCTTGATGTTAACACAACCAGTAGCCCAGATGTCCAAGGCACCCTGACTTCCTCCTTCTTCCTTTGCCCCTGATCTACTCTTCACCACACACAGTCAGCCCCACCCCTCCCATCCCCTTCCACTCCCTTCTCCCCAGACTCTGCGCTAGCCAGCTTTGCCATTCAGATGAATAGCCAGTGCTCACACTATTGGCTGGGAACAACCCTCAAGATAGAGGCTATTAATCCCCTGGGGCTTGAAAGATTACACATCAGAGCTGAAGCACCAACCCAAAAACATTAGATACTATCCCAATAGTGTAATGCAATTACTGTCTGCATATCCTCTCTGCATATTGCAGAGGTTAGTACAGGCCTCCTACCTACCCCAGTTCATAGTACTTACCTACTTCCCAACATTCCCCGTCATTCATCCTCAAGCTACCCCTCCTTCATGACTGAATAAAACCCGAGTTTGGCCCTGGGTCAAGGCCTTTGTTCCAGATAACCATCATCGTGGCTGGACTTAGGACCCCTTGGTTCCCCATAACTATAAACAGGCCTTAGTATCTTTATTCTCACTATGGGTTGCACTGGACATGGTACATTGGAATTAACTTCATGGAATTCCAATAATATATCCAGGGGATTATAAGTATAAACCTCTATGACCAAGACGAGGACCAGGAAGGGCTCTCTATAACATGAGGTTGGTCACGACCCACAGTCTACTTGTGTTTTCACTGGACCCTCTCCTCTCTAATCTAAGGTTGACAGACTACGGAAACTGGCACCAAAACTGAAGGCAGTGACCTCTACACTTCATCTCCATCAGCCCAGGCCAGAGCGCAGCCCCTCCTCCAAGAGACACGCTATATACCAACATGAGTGGGGCCACATCAAGTGGAGTTGATTTAGGAGCTAAATGCATTACAGAAGGCGAGATCACATGCAAATCGTACCTTCATCAAGGCATGAACAATGAAGAACAAATGGAGAAGAAAATGCCTGTATCATCAACCTACCAGGGTTTAATAAGTAAAACACCGCAGGCCCTTGCTGGGCAGGGGACAGAGGAATGACCCCTATCTGTGAAGATCTCAGGGCTTTTAGGAGACCCACTGCCTCAAGACAGACTAGATTCTCTGTAGTAAAGTACAGCCCCATCCCTCCTTTCTTTCTTTTTTTAAGAAGAGCAAACTTGCACCACAAAGACACAAGGACAGCAAATATTGACCTTCCTGACAGGCACGCACCTCGCTCCCCAGGCCCCGCCCTGCATCTGCTCCTGACTGCCGGCTCTCCCCTTGGTCAGGAAATCATGCCAAGTGCTCTCCTGTGCTATCGGCCACAGATCGCAAATATTTAAAAGAAATAAATTTCTCTCAATGAAAAGCACCTCTCTTTGTCACCCAAGCCCTCTGCTCCGAGTCCTGTTGATTCCGGGGCTGCGCACAAGCCCAGCACCTGCACGTTTCCATTGTTTGTTTGCCAAGAGCACTGTGGTTTCCTCGTTGGCTTTCAGAGTCCCCGCTAAGTACAGCAACCAGGAGAGAAGGGTTTGCTTCCTCCCTCTGCAAAGCGTAGTGGAAACAGTGGGCACCTACAGCGACAGCCATGAGAGAACAGGGAGAGCCAGGAGGAGGCATTGGGGCTCCACAGACTGTCCCTGGTCCCCACCAGAATGAAAACTCCCCTTCTGTGGCCCACCAAAAGGTTGTTTCTGCCATAGCCTTATTATTTAGCAGAAAGGCTTCTCAATTTGTCTTGCTGTAGTTCAGTCCCACTCTTGAACGGAATATTAGGACCCGAACAATACGAATTAAGAATGGAATTTTAGCACATGCAGAATCAAGCTGTGACTGAGAATGGCCATCCAGAATACCAAGCCCAGGGTCCAGATTTATTAAACAAACTCAAGTTTCTTGCACATGAAGCATTGCCCACCTTGCGCGTGGTGGTAGTGTCCTTGGGCCTGATCACAGCTTTTCTTCTTTCCACTGAGCCATTCATGGCAAAGCTGGAGGAAGAGTCTGCGATAACGAGATGCGAGGACAACTTCTGTGTGTGCAGCCCTTTGGCTCCTCCTACCCTATGCGAAATTCTATTTCAAAGAGACCAGAGTCTGTACCACAGCCACCGCCCGGGAAGACTTGTGTCACTTTGCACTACTCTGCGTTTTACTTCAGTGAACACGTACTTGAGGCTTCAGACTTCTCCAGTTCCTGGTCCATATGGTTTGCCCAAGACAAATGCTGAGGCCTGAGCACAGTAGAGCATGCACGCTATTGGCTGCTGGGAATGGGGTTCAGAGCCAATGCAGTGTCAGGAGATGGTGATGGGACTTCCATGGTGGAGCTGACAGTGAAGCTGCAGGGGCAGTGGCAGCCATCTTAGCTGCAAAAGCGCTGAATCATCTTTCTGATAAGACAGCTTCAGTCAATGCAGCTGCTCGTTTTTGCTTGTTCTACTTGGTGCCCAGAGATCTGTATTTCTGAGATGAGTTCAAAAGGTAGACTGTGTTCCCTGAAATTTATTTCACTATAGTGAAAGCTTACCTCTTCCATAAGGAAGACCCTGATAAGGATGGCCTCAACTTTGCCTTTGTTTTCACCACTTTCTCCCCAACAGAAACAAGAAAAGTCCTAGGTGATTTATTTACAGCAGAAATGGGAAGACCAGACTCCCACACCCGCGCATGAAGGGGCTTGTTGCTGACTCACGGAGTGCCCCTCAGAGTAGAGAGCTGAAGTCACTCCTTCTGCGGGATGGAGCTCGATATGACAGGAAATCCCAAGCCAACCATGAAAATGCCGATGTACAAAGCTAAACTTAGATTTACTCAAAACTCATCTGTACAAATTGTTACCTTTCTAGGAAAAAAACTCAGATAATCAGCATCCTTAGTTTTATCAGCAAAAGCATTCTTCTCAAACTTAAAATTCATCAAAACTTATTTGCAACCTTGAAAATAAAATTGGTAAAACCACTGTGACCTCAAAAATAAAGTTGCAAATAAAACAAGTCAGAAAGAATCCTTCTGACCAATAAAGGTACCACAATAATAAAATTTTATTGATTGTCTCAGTGAAAATTATGACAAAAGTTTTCAGGCTGTGAGCTCTCGTGTGTACACTCATGCACTTCTATTACCTCATCTATATTTTGCAAGTGGTAACATTTCTTATCAGCCTTTTAATAAGCATTTTTATTAGTGCACATAGGAAAGCCACACTGGCTGCATTCTCCTGGTGCAGGCTGCACACACAACACTCCTGACCATCTTTCCTCTCTTGGTTCACTATCCCCCATGGCAGCCCTCCCCTCCTCCCCCTCCTGCTCAGATACCATTTCCATCTCTAATGAGGCTACAACCCTGCTTATCAACATGCCTCTTTATGTGGCTCCCTAAATTGTTTCTGTTACAGATTCCGTGTGACATGCAGCTTTCTTAGACTGACACATTTCACTCAGGCTCATGGCCTTGGAATTCATCCATATTCCTACAATTTATGCAAAATGATCCTTTTGATGGCACAGTAGTATTCATTCATATAATATTATATATATATATATATATATATATATATATATATCACAGTTTTTCTTTATCTATTAACCATGGATGGTCATATGTATCACTTCCATAGAAAAAGACAACCTGAACAGAACCCAGACTGCACAAGAAATAACAGCAAAACTCAACAAATGGGATCATATTAAGTAAACAGGCTTCCACACCACCAAGGAAACAACCGACAGACTAAAGGGAGAAACTACAGAATGGGGAAAACCTTTTTTTCACCAGCTACTCCACAGACAGAGTACAAATATGAAGAATGCAAAGGAAATAGTGAGATATTTTCAAAAGAAAAGAGGTTTACATTGCACTATGTCCTGGTTTGTTTCTTGTTCATTATTTCCATAGTTCCGCTACATGATGTTTATCTTTTCTCTTTTCTCTTTTCATTTTATTGGTAGATTTTTAGATATGCATCATGATCCCACTCATCCTAGGAGTTTGCACCTGTGTAGGACAGAGCTTTCTTCTTATCTTCCCATTGCCCTCTCCCCCATAGCCCTTCTTCCCTTCCTTATTTACAAAAGTATTATTTCCAATTTTTCCTTCTATTGTCTTTTTCTGCCCTCCCTCTTTTTCCCCTCCCTTATCTCTTGTTCCTCTTCTTATCTGACGTTTTCCTTCCTATTTCCCAGTATTTACACTTTCTGTGTCTCACAACCAGCTGTGGTAGCTCATCCCTGCAATCCTAGGACTCGGGAGGCTGAGGCAGGAGGATTGCTGTGGGGTCAGGGACAGCCTGTCCTCCATAGCAAGACCCTATCTCAAAAAGAGTAGGTGGGGTGGCAGATGGCTCCATGGGAGAGTGCTTGACTCATGTGTACAAGACTAAGTGTTCAAGCCCCGATGATGTGACAGCCACCACCTGTGAAATCAGTCAAGGAAACCCAAGGTTTCAAACTGCACCAAGGCTCTTCAGTTATGTACCTGGCCCTGACCACAACCACATAAATTTTTCAGCCTAAGTCTTAAATTCTCACAAATAGACGAGGTCAAATTGCCTGAATCAAATGAAAGAATTCTGCATTTCTCAGCTCTGTCGTACAGAGGTGGCCTTTGTACCCTGAAAGGGTCAGTTCCTACTAGAACTTAAAATGTCCGAGGCTAACCTCTTGACCCTTGGAGAGAAGGCAGTAACCCTGTGTCTATCAGGTTCTTCATTTGGCCATGTATTCTCTCGAAGTGGGGATGGACTGCCAAGTACATGGATATTTTCAAGAATTTCTCCGTCCTTCAGTGTCCAAAGCCGATGTGGTCTGATTCACGATCTTTTGTAATCTGCCTGGAACATATACTCTGTCTCTCCCTCTCTCTCTCTCCCTCCCTCTCTACCTCCCTCCTTTCCTCCTCTTTGCAGGAGGAGGAAATAAATATTTCTAATTCTTGCAATATGCAATAAAAAAAGTCCTTTTTTATTGCATATTACAAGAATTAGAAAATATTTCAGGGCCTGTGAGATAGCTCAGCATACTAAGCACCTGCTTAGGCAAATGCAGGGACCAGGTTTCGATCCCTGGTACTGCCCGCTGTGCTGGCCCCCTGGAGCACTGAGCAAGCGACCCAATCCAGACGTGGTGGCACATGCCTGTAATCCCAGCCCTGGGGAGGCCAGAAAAAGAAGGATCACTACAAGTCTGAGCTGTTCAGTGAGATCCTGTACCAAATACCTATATTTTAAAAAAAAATTCAATGACTCCTAAAAGGCTTTAGGAGGTTATATATTGAGAAAGAGACCACACACTGTCATCAGTCAGGCATTTTTTGAAATCTTGGGCGGCAACTCACCTACTTTTAAGGCAAAGCCCTCTGTGGTAAATGGGACGCTTTGGTTCCTTGGTAGCATGTCCTCACCAGGGGCTTCCTGGCTGCTCCAAGGGTAGGAGCATATACTCTGGAACATATACTCTGTCTCTCCCTCTCTCTTTCTCCCTCCCTCCCTCTCTACCTCCCTCCTTTCCTCCTCTTTGCAGGAGGAGGAAATAAATATTTCTAATTCTTGCAATATGCAATAAAAAAGTCTTTCTAGAGGCAGAATCTTCAGTGTCCAATGGCAAGGGTATTCCTTGGAATCTAGTACCAGCCTGAGAAATACTCACCCACTGGTAGTATCCGGAAATAGCAGGAGAAAGCAGCCTGTGTGACCCTCAAGGGGACCCCCACATTTGGCACCCCCACCTCCCCAGATGGCTGGGAGACTTCTGTCTTCCCAGAGAATCAATCCTTGTCCTGCTGGGCTCTTCAGGGTGAGTCCAGAGGATGCAGAATCTGGCGTCCAGGTCTCCCAGGGTAGTACAAATTCACTCGGTGGCAGGTCCCAGGACAGGCTTTGTCAGGAGTCACTGCCTCCTGCCCCTCATCAGCAGCTCAGCTTTCAGTACTGTGGAGACCACTCACCTGATGTGGCTCCTCTTGGTCTCTCTCCACAGGAGTGAATGCATTTTGTTTTAAAGTTAGTCCAGCCCCACACGCACACACGGCCCCTGTGGACTGGTCTTGGATTTAGTCTTAATCTCTTCCAAAATCATATCAGTTGACTGCTTCATTTTAAATTCTCCCACCACTGTTCACTGGATGCCTGATTTTAGGAAAAAGATTGCCCTTCCCTGAACCTCACTCTCCTTGGCTAGAAAGTGGGACTTCAAAGTAATTCCTGTGCCACGAATATTTAAGTAGAAAGGTAACCACCAAGTACTGCCCAGAGACAGTGAGGGGAGGACTGGGAAGAAAGTTCCCTGAAAACTGGGAAGAAAAGAATAATGCTTACACAAAAAAAAGTAAAATGTCTTTTTTTAAAAAATCATACCAAATAAGAAAGGCCAAGGCTTCAGTCTACATACACAGAGACCGCTGGTCCAAGTGCAGTGGTGTTTACATACATAAAGACACTTAGGTCCCTGCTACCCCAGGAAAATTAGGAGATACAGAGAGGAGAGAGAGAGACAGAGAGGCTGGGGTGTACGATTCCACTTGGTAGCATGGGTGCTCTCAGAAGCAGCCTCCCAGGGCCAGAAAGATGGCTCAGTGGAATAAGTGCTTCCCTGGCAATCACAAGGACCTGAGTTCAATCTCTGGTTCTGCAAAAAAAGAAAAGAAAAAGAAGCAGCCTCCCAGTGTCCTTCTGCCGAGCGGCAGTTACTGTCTCCCCTTGGCTGGGAATTGACCTTTCTGAAGAGGTTCGCATCCTTACCTATTGTGAGCTCCCTTTTCACAAGGCCTTATATAAAATGCAAATGTTCCTTCATCTCATCATCTGTCTTGCTCAGACTCCAGCCCACTTAGTATCCTGCCCTGCCAAGAGGCCACGTGAAGATCCAAGACCAGTCCACATGGGCCATGTGTGCGTGCAGGGCTGGACTAACGCACAGCAATTGGGACAGAGTAAGTACAGTGGAAGCCAGTGGAAAGTAGGTCAGCTCTCCTTGACAGCTACTGAGGAATATATATTTGTAAATACAACTATAGATTCTTAAAGATGTTATTGAAATAAAGAAAACACAAGTCCCAGTTCACTCAGGTTCTCCTGAGTGAGAGGACTCAGATCATACAAAGGACTCATAATTCAGCTATCAAATGATTTATTACAGAACACTTTGGCCAAGTTGGATGTTTGGGTGTGTAAACATCGGAGTATTGCACTCCCTCCCATCCCAGACTTGCATTTCAGATCTCATTAGCCAATAAAGCCAGGTTTATTTATAATAAAGTTAAGCCCTTCAAACCACTGACCATGGAAACCAGATTTTGAAATAATTCAGATTTGTGTTTCTGTTCTTTCTAATTAAGGGTAATATCGGGAAGCACAGACAGTGGGTAGCATTGTTCAAGCACCATGGATTTAAGCAAGAAAATCTGATTATCAGCTCATGTCAGAAGCCAAGCAATAATGCAGCTTAGCATTCGTTTGGGCTTTTTCTTTGGCCAAAAGATAATTACCATTCGTGAGGCCTTACGTAAGTGTATCTAATATCTAAGGCCCTAAAATTTATGAATAGCAAAAGCACACAATAGGCAAAGAAGAATTACTGTATTTATTATTTCTATGGCTTGTTCCACCATGATAATTTCATTATCTAGTGAACTTGGGCCTCTAAAATCAAAGTATAATTTCTCAAAGGACAAGAAGTTAAATATGCTTGCAAGGTTTTCTGCCCAATTTCCTCTGGTGAAAGTTATGTCTAACAAATCAAAAGTACCCTAACTAGAATTTCAATGGGAAATTTACCAAAGGGGGCCCAGAGTCACCTACTAAAGTCACTGCACACGCAGATGTCAGGCTTCTGAAGGGAGATTCTTTTTCTTTCAAAAACCACTTTCTCAGTCTTCAACTATTAATCAAGTGCAATGCTCCCTACCAAACTCCAGGAAGAGTCTCAAGCTTGAGAAGACTGCTTGACAAAGGCAAGAGGGCGTGAAGAGAGTGCGCTGCTGAATACAAGCCATCCAAATACCAAATATATCACAAAGAATAAATGCTGAGAAACCAGAGTGGAAAACTTATTTGAACTAGGACCTGGGGGCCTGGCCTATGAAATCAAATCCAATTATGTGGACAAATGAAATCAAGTTGTAGTTGTTAAGGCGAATCGGCTAAGATTTTCCAAACTGTAAAGAGCCAACTACTTTTGGAAGAGAAAAGTGTTCGATGGTCGCCCTAAACTACAAACTGCTTATTTCTTTATTCATTTCCTCCAGTGACCCATGTTTCCCTGAAGATAAGCCCTAACCAGAAAATAACCACTTGTCATTACCATGGCGGTGGCTAGGGTCATGCAGGAGATCGTGGCTCAGTGTGCTCCGTGGCCACTCCGTAAGGCAGGTGAGGCAACGTACTTGGGGCTGGCACTTCGGAGCTCTTGTTTTCAAGATTAATTACTTTCTGGTCAGGTCTTATTTGGGAAAGGACGCTGGCAATATTATACTGAGTACTTACTATGTCCAAAGCATTGCTCTACACTCTGCAGACATTTTAAGCTACTGATTCCTCATCAAAACCTTACAAAATTGGTACTTTGTGAACTCAACTTTACAGATGAGGTAAATAAACAAAGAGAGGATAAATGAGTAGCCTGTTGTGTTCACCCAGTAAATTGTAGAGCATTTGATTTTATTTACCCTCAGAATCTCACATAGCTAACTTCTTTTACTCTGTGTGACCTGTGCTCAGGCTTCCTGCCTTCCAGCCTTGCACGAGGATTCATCAGAGAGGTGTCATCTGGGGCTGCAGCAGCAAGCTTCCAGCCTCAGCAAGTCAACCAGCTCTTTGCAGAGCAGTTGTTGGGTGGGCAAGAGGCACCCTCCCCTCCGTGCTTCCCCTCATTCTTGGGACAACACTGGGAGGCTGCAAGGATTTGAGGACATCCGGTTTGCTGTGCAGAGATGATCGTGTTGACAAGCCAGTTTAATGGCACAGATTAGGAGCAGGAGGCAGGCACATAAATCAACATGGCTGCAGAGTTGCCAAAGAAAGGAACAACTACCCTTCCCCAGGCCTTGGAGACTGAAAGGAGGAAGGCAGTCACACAGATGATGCCACTCAGGGAGCTGAATCCACTGGGGAGACCCCATCCCAGCCCTCATGGTGCCCTGCAAGGTCTGAGAAACAACAAGGTGGTCCATTCCAGCTCTTCCAGCAGTTCTGAAGCTTATGATTGTCCTCAGTCCCTGTGTTTCCCTCTGTGGACTTGATGAAAGTCCAAGCCCAGTTCTTCCACAGGAGCGCTCTCCACTGTGGCCAAGCCTCTGCTTCCCAACTTGCAGATCAACTCTGCACCTGCTAACACTGTCCCTGTTGCATCCCCACCTCGCTTTGGACTTCTTGGCTTTGGAGGATGAAAGTCTCAAAGCCCTCCGAATCAGTAGCTGCCATCCTCCTGGCCTTTCCTCACTCTTCTCTTTCACTCTTCTTAAAATTGATATATATTTTCATAAAATCACATGCATCTGAGGAATTAGTCCCTGTACATACTGCCTCTAAGTCGCTTTCACTCCCAGCCTTCCTCCCCTGCCCACCCCTACAGAATCTATCCCCTTGTTTCCTAGCATCTTTGATTTTGCTCTTTGCTTGTATTTTAGGTTTTTCATGTATGAGAAATCATGAGATATTTAACATTCTGTGTCTGATTTATCTCACTCAGTATTATGATCTCAAGATCCATCCATTTTCCAAGGAATGACTCAGATTTTAATCTCCCTTTATGGCTGAGTGACTGGTACTCCACTTTGTATGAATACAGTTTTTACTTTTGTGTCTGTTAATGGTCATAAACTTGATTCACATAATTGGACCGCCATGAGTTGTACTGCTATATGAATGAGTGCCATGATTGACTGATTGATTTTTATTTATTTATTTATTTATTTGATACAGAGTCTCACAACATAGGTTGAACTCATAGTGATCCTCCTGTCTCAGACTCCCCAGGGCTGGGATTTTAGGTGTGCACCACCAAGCCCCGTTCTGGGTCCAGAATAGCATCCAATATGGGGATTGAACTTGGGTCACTGTGTTCGCCAGGAAGGCACTTAGACCACTGACCTATTTCCTCAGCCTGAGTGCTACAATTTAAATCTAAAATGTTTCCCCAACAGTTTCACATTTGGAAGGTGATTGAGTCATGCATATGTCATGCCTGACTTTTGATCAGAAGGTGGTACCTGGTTGGAGGTGGATACAAGGGCATGATTGAAAAGTGTATTAGACACTATGGAGAAACAGTGTGAACCACAGTGCAAGCCTGAAACTGGGCTGCAAAGTTTAATCCTGGCTCTACCGTTCAAGCATCAACTTTACCTTTCTTTGCCTCAGTTTTCCTGCCTATAAAATGGGAATGGTAACAGTCCCTTCCATCTGAGTGGTGATAAAAATGCAGTGATAGTCTTCACAGAGAATTTAGAATGGCCTAGCAGAGTTGCTGTTTTTGGATACATTTTGAGAGCTATGACTTGCAGCACAGCTGTTCTGTGGCCGGGGCCACAGAGTCACTGGCTGCTGGATTCAGTGGTTAGTTAACTTGAATTAAGAAATGAAATCATGAGATGGAATCTAGTCTCTCTTTTCTAGCCTGATGAAAATTATGGATTCTTCTTTCACTGTGACTGTGGCATAGGAAATTGTCTTGCAAAGTACTTGGTTCATTTCATAGACTTCTGGATGCATTTATAGTTTTTTAAATTTAATTTCCAAGAGTAAAAACAGAAGGAAAAATGAATAGAAAAAAAAAGACAAACAAGGTAACATACAATAATATATACGTTACAGATTTTCAAAACAGGAATAGCTAATTAACAATGGCTATTATATTATCTGTTTTTAATGCCAAATCTGTTGCTTAGATTAACAGATATAGTTACACAAGACTGGACAAATAATTGAATATTAACACTTGCTTTCAAGAAATCTTAATTCTTTTCTTGTCTTTTTTAAATTTATTTTAAAGAGAGTATACTAATTGATAAAGCATTAGAAACAGTACACATTTAGAAGACCAAAATGAGAGATATTCAACCATGGGGTCTGTATTGCACATTGCTGTCTCTAATGTAGTTGTTCAGATAGCAGATATCAGCATATAGAGTTAGACAGGGTGAAAATTCCAAACATTAACTGCTATTTTAAAAAACTGATGGAAATTATTAGTACAATCATCTCAGTCATCCAGCAATCAACTAATAATGAAAGTTGGAGAGGTTGTGGGGGAAAAGGAACACTTCTCCCCTGCTGGTGGGAATGTAGACTTGGTACAACCACTGTGGAAATCAGTGTGGACACACCTCAAAAACCTAGGACTGGAAATCCCATTCAATTCAGTTATTCCCCTTCTGGGTATTTTACCCAAAAAGCCCTGAAAATATCATACCACAGCAATATATGTGCACCTATGTTTATAGCTGCACAATTTGTCATAGGAAAATTTTGGAAACAACCAAAATGCCCATCACTTGAAGAATGGGTGAAAAAGCTGTGGTATTTTTAGAACTGGAGTACTACTCAGCTATAAAGACAAACTCAAAGCCTTTGTAGGTAAATGGATGCAACTAGAGGCTATACTCATTTATTTCAAGTGAAATAAATCAGATCCACATGTGTAAATATCATATTGTCTCCCTTGTGTAAGACCCTAAAAGAATAAATAAAACCTGAAAGGTATAATACGGGTAGTAAAACAGGAAGAAACTGAACTTAAAGCTTAAACAACAAAGATGAGAGAAAGGAGAAAAGAGGGGCAAAGGAAGGGGGTAAAAAACTGTCTCTTTGAATATTTTAAAACTACATCAGACTTTGGGGGCTGATAAACCCGAAGGTTACAGAGATCCTCAAGGCATCACAGCAGAACCTGATGTCAAGTAAGGAGCAGACACACAGAAGAAGCAGAGAAGCAGTGCATGTCCGTAGTGGGTGATGCATGATGCCAGCTTGGCTGGATCTTCTCAGCCAAGCTCTCCTCTACAGAGGGCTGGCCTGGGGGGCAACTGGTCCACTCTGGGGCAAGATGGCCTGCCCCAGAGTGACTCAGTACAAAATGTGTATATAAAGGAGTTGACGAAGGCTTTGCAGCCACCCTGCCCCATCTCCTTGGAGAAGTCCTGGTCGTCCTCAAGCCACTTTGCAACTGTGCCACTTCAGAGGAGCTTGAGCTCTGATCTTCACCTTTGAGCACCAATCTTTGCTGTCAGTGTAGAAGAAAGAGAGAGGCTTGATGGACTCCGCAGCTGCTGCTCCTCCTCTGCTTATCATTGTTTTCTGCCACCATGAACTTCGGCCTTCTGCTCTGAAGCCAGTGAAGTATAAGCTGAGTCCTCCACAAACTGTGAGCCAAATAAACCCTTCTTTCCTTCATTTTAGGTGTCAGGTATTCTGTCCCAGCAAGGAGTAAAAAGTAACTAGGAGAGTGTCTTATCCCAAATCCTCAGCCTCAGCCTCTACTCTTGCCCTGACCCTAGTAGGATCCACTAAGTACGAGGGGAAAATGGAGCAGAAGCACACTGGGATCCTTAAGTTTGAACTGGGTGGTCACATAAGCTCACTGAGTGCTTGTTGCAGTGATGTGAAATAAAGCACATTGTACCCATTTACAGGTACAGCAATCACAGCTAAGAGCAAATTGCTCAATGTCCCAGTGGCCAATTAAGCATTAAAGCATAGGGAGCAGCCAGGGAGAAAGCATATGTGTTTGAAGAAGGGCCCAGAGTTCTGCATTGCTGGTGACTCAATACTGCATGTAACGATTCAGTAAAAAGCAGACTGAATTTTTTCACACATTTTTCTGTGATTATAAAATGGAACATTTTAGAAAGCAAAAATCCAAAGCAAAAATTTCCTTCTCATAGAATGTCAACCTTAATTAAAATAGATGAACTATCACCCTTAACCAGATATCAAAGCCAGAAAAAGATGCTACAAAAAACTCTCAATATCCAAGAAAGACAAATATCCCTAAGAAACAGCCACTTGAAAAATTCTCAATGAAACACTAGCAAGGTGAACCCAGTGGCATATTAAAAGGGTGAAACACTGTAACAAAGCATTTTTTTGTTTTTCGTGGAATGCAAGGATGGCTCAACATATGAAAATTGATCCATATAATACTACTACATTGACAGAAAGAGAGACAAAATCAACACAGCTACTTCAACTTCGAAGGAAATCATTTAACAAGCTGCAATGATCTTCTATGAGAACAACACCCAGAAAACTAGGAAATTATTGGTCTACAATAAAGGTCATTTAATGAAACATGGAATGTTATGCCTCTACTATCAGGAACAACACAATGATACCCATTCTTGCCATGCCCATTCAATACAGAACTGAAATCCTTACCCAGAGTAACAACATTTTATAACATTCTACTAGTTGGCTTTCACTCTGTTGGTTGTATCTTCTTTTTTGTGGCCAGCTCAGCCCACCCTGGGGGTAGGTGCCAGGTATCAAACAGCAGTCCCTGCATGCTTGCTTGAGCTTGCCTAAGCAGGTGCTTTAGACCACTGATCTATCTCATTGGCCCTGGTTGTGCCTTTTGATGAACAGAAGTTTGTAAGTTTGATGTAGTGTAGCCCATTTGTCTATTTTGCACATGGTTAGACAAAACAGTGACAAATCACATATCTGATAAGAATTTGGTATCCAGTCTACATAAAGAACTCCTAAAACTCAACAAAAATAAAATAATCCAATTAAAAAGGAGGGAAAGACTTGAATGAACATTTTTCAAAGATTGTTATACAAATGGCCAACAAGCATATATACAAACAGTTGTTCAATATCATTAACCATTAGAGAAATGCAAATCAAAACCCAAATGAGCTAGTACTTCACACCCAGTAGAATGATTAACATAAAAGACAAAACAAAAGAGAAATAAAGAACTCTGAGAGATTAAAAGCTCATTCATCTGTTTGTAGGGTTGAAACATAATGCCACTCTTTTAAAAATATTATGGTGATTTTTTAAAAGCTTAAATAGAATCACCATATGACCCAGCAATACCACTTTTAACAGAAGTGAAAGCTGAGTCTCAAAAGTTTGCACAACCATCCTCATTGAAGCACCGTCATAATAACTAAGAGGTGAAAACAGCCTAATGTCTATTGATGAATGGATGTAAAATAAAATATAGTATACTGCTGCTCCATCCCGCCCGCCCCCGCCCAGCTCCTGAGACCGGCCAGAGACAGC
>PVKA01045154.1:0-15711 GCA_004027165.1 Ctenomys sociabilis
TTTGACATGCAGAAGCTCTTTAAGAAGAGTTGATCCCATTTGTTGATTCTTTCAAGAGCTTCCCGTGCGAATATATGTTTGTTCATGAACTCTTTACCTACCCCTATGTCTTCAAGAGTTCCTCCTACTTTCTCTTCCAAGAGATCGAGTGTTTCTGTTTTAACGTTTAGATCTTTAATCCATTTTGACTTTAACTTAGAAGGATTTGGATACATTGTATCATAGAGATATATGTGTACCTATGTTTATAGCAGCACAATGAGTGACAGCAAAATCTTGGAAACAACCAAGATGTCCATCACATGAGGAATGGTTGAAAAAGATGTGGTATTTCTATATAATGGAGTATTACTCAGCTATTAAGAATGATAAGTTTGAAGCATTTATACTGAAGTGGATGCCACTTGAACATATATATACTCATAAGTGAAATAAACCAGACACACATGTGTAAATATCATATAGTCTCCTCTCTGTAGCCACTGTTGCTGGTATTTCTCCATTTTTCTCATGCTCTCTGCTGCTGCCACGAAAACTTGCCCTCTACCATGTGCCAGTCTGCCTTGAAGCCAGCTGAGTATGGGCTGAAACCTCCAATGACTGTGACCTAAATAACCCTTTTCTTCCTTCATTTTGGGTGCTGGCTATTTTGTCCCAGCAATGAGAGAGGAATAACAGACAGGACCAAATCATATAACATGGCACAGTCCTTTGAAAACTATAGAGAATCCTTCCAAGTCTTCCTCCTGGCCCAGGAAGATTATATCTATAATCCCATGGCAAATTATTGGAACTCTAGTGAGATAGTTCCACTGGACCACTTTCAGTGCAATCCGTGACAAGAAGGCATACTTGTGGTTATATGGAGCCAAAGGGTCCTAAATGCAGCTACAGTGATAGCTATCTGGAACAAAGGTTCAACCCAAGGTCAAACCCAGGCTTTATTACCTTGTGAAGAAGGAAGAGGGTCTGGGGTGAGTGACTGAGAGTGGCAGGAAGTAAGTAAAGTGCTGTGAGCAGGGCAAGGTAGGAAGCCTTAGATCACCTCGACAGTACGCAAAGAGAAGGATATGCAGAAGGACTAATCTGCGTAACACAACTGAGATAGTATCTAATGTTTTGAGGTTAGTGCCTCTGCTCTGATGTTTTTAGGCCCTTTAATGCCCTGGAGTCTTGTCTCAAGGCTCCATCCAAGCCAACAATGTGGAGCAGGGCTCTCCCTCCCACCCAGGCTCACACATGTTTATTCGGGAGCTGTGAGGGGCCACACAACCCTGTGGTCTTGGTTTTGAAGACCATATCAGCACCTTAGATGGACTGATTTGCATTTCTTAAAGCCAATTGAAGGCTAAGAAAAAGTCCCAGTGCTCCGTACTTATCAGTACATAGCAGTAGGACCAGTTTCAGCCAAAATGGAGGCAACTGTTCCTCCTTCAAGGAGAGTTGCCTAGGCGGTCCCCCACAGAAAACATTTCAGATCTCCTGCCCGCTCCATAATAAATTTGTTTTCTCAGCTCTCATGGGCAGAACCCTAAAGAAATCAGGTTCTCCTTCTTCTCAGCCATGGTTCAAAGAGCTTGCACCTGAAGCTACAGCTTAACCCCTTAGCTCCTGGAAACTCTGTTTCTTTAAGCACAAGTGTCACATAATCCTCAATTCATATTCTTCAAGCTGGATTTGTTTATATCGCATGGTCTGCCATACCTGAACCTGTTGCTAGAGGAAGAATCTGAGGGCTGATCAGCCGTGCCAGCACTTGCGAGAGTCTGATGGGAGACAGGCCAGCCCACTGAGTCCCGCTTGCCAAGTGCTGCAGTGGGACACAGAAATACACACAGATGGTCATAGTGGTGCTCAAAAAAGGGGGAGAGGATGCCTGTCACCCATTTCTGCTAGAGTCCTGCACACTGCCTCAGCACTTGTCTTCTTAACTGTGATCATTTACACTCTGGGATTCTCACAACTGTGGGAACTTCCAGATTTGTCCCTTTATATCCGAGTCCCATCATCTATGACTGGAAAATGAGTGGGAGATCATGAAAAGCCTTCTACAATGCATAATCCCAGAGTACCCTGGTGATCAAGGTCGTGACACCACTGCTGCTTGACCGGAGTCGGCTTCTTGGTCAATTTCAAAGCTATTACACTGGCATTAGCAATCCTATTTAGGAAAATGAGGCAACACCCATGATAAGACTACCCTTTCATCATTTCAGGTGGCAAGTTGGTTTTTCTGACCACAAGGATGGAGATTGGCCTAAATTCTGGCTTCAGTGATTTCAGACCACATTTGGCAAAGAGCAACATGAAGCTGTCCGCCTGTGCAGCTCTATGCCTGGCCCCAGTATTCTCATGATAGTCACCCAGAACGACACATTTTACAAGTTCACATCAAAAGCAAACCTTTCTGGAGACTCTGTCCTCCAACCAGTACCCTGTTATGAGATTTTTTTTAGGGTTTATTAAAAGCAAAGGTAACACCCTCGAGACGTTCGTGGCCAGCGGCGCAGTGTACACCACCATGTGTGCAGCCATTTACCATTTACCACGTGCTTTTGCACATGCTTTTAATTTAAGCCTTAGAATTGAAAAGTATCAACCTTCCCATTTTATAGAAAGGCACACAGAGGTCAAGAGATGAGGGCAAGAGCAACACACTCTGAATCCTGTGCTCTCTCTGCCTGTCGGGACACCACTGCACAGGGAGAGTACAGGGAAAGATCCCTCTTGCTGTCTCTCGTGCTGTCCACTGTCAGCTTTGGCCACCACTTCTCAGCATCTCCATGAGAAGTCCAAGGACCAGTCTCACTTCTGGTGCTGTCCCTAAGAAGTAAAGCCACCAAGGAGAACTAGGGCGCTGAGACCCAGGGAAATGACAGACACTTCCCTCAGCAGGGACAGCAGATGAGCCCGAGGCCAGAGAGAGCCCAGTGATGAGCAGCAGGCAGACAAGGCCAGACCTCGGATGAAGGAGAATGCCCCTCCTTGACATTTACAGCTGATCTCAGGAAGCCATGAGCTGCCAGCGCCCAGTATCAGGCAGGGTCTGGGCGCCTTCTCATGGGAAACCTGGACATCCTGGGCCATGATTGCTTCTAAATCCAGCTGTCACCTGGGCTTCTGAGGTCTTTTGCTACTGAGCGCACTGGTTCTGCCTTCCCAAGTATCCTCTAGAGTATGGTACCTGTCTGGTAACAACAAGGTCCTGAGTTCAATCACTGGTACTAAAAATAAATAAATAAATAAATAAATAAATAAATAAATAAATAAATAAATAAATAAATAAAGCCAAGTGTCCTCTTATGTTGCTACCCAGGTGACTCTGGGACAGGCGGGAAGCGAGTACTTGTGTCCATTCTCTGAGTTCTCTCCCCTCTCCTCCCCTCTCTTCCCTCCCCTCCTCTTCTCTTCCTCTCTCTTTCCCTCTCCCACCCTTATGGGTTATGGGCACCACCATGGGCCACAACTCAGCTCCCATACTTGGACATGTTACTCTTAAAGGATGTTTGCTTCTGGCTCACTCTGCATTTCTCTGCTTTTAAAGACTGCTGGTGGTATAGCTTGATATCACCAGCTCTGTATGTTTTATAACACACATTGAAAAACAGTACACGTGTGTGTGCATGTGCGTGTGTGTGTGTGTGTGTGTGTGTGTGTGTGTGTGCGTGCGCGTGTAAATAACAAGGAAACTGGCATTAAGGAAACAAGGGGAGACTTGTCTCTTTACTAAATGCCTGCTGTGTATCAGGAAGCATGCTAGGGAACCATCCATCCTCCCAGCACTGGTCCGCATGATAGGATGCCTTCCCTTCTGACAGGGGCTCACAAGACTGACTAGCTTTGTTTAACTCCAAACACCATGGAATTCAAAGTCCAAATAATGAGAGTTATTTCTATTGACAACACTGACGGACAATAGAGCTGGAATTGCCAAGATGTTTCCCCCTGCAACATGCCGCTGTAACAGGCCTAAGTGTGTAACCAGCATATAGTCTGCACTCCACATAACTTAACGTCAAGATAAGTCTGGACTTCGTGTAGGAAAGGTGATCCTTATTTTCAGAGTGGCTGGTAGGAAATAGTTGGCAGAGGTGAAGGAATGTGAGCAGGGAATAAGGTTCGCATCTAGTTTCTATGATTATTTATTACACGTGCTGACTTTTTTCTCTCTCTCTCTTTCTGTCTTTCCATTATTTACTCGTTCAGGGAGCTAGACTCAGGAAGCCAGCCCTGGCAATTCAGCAGTTATTTAAATAGAACAGTGTGAGGGCTGAGCACTCAGTTCCCTGTAATTGGAAACCATTCCTACCATGCGCCAAGAATTCAAAAGTGACGCAACTCAATTCTCTGACCCATGAATAGGGGTTTTCCCCTGGGCCAACATGAAAGATTGGGGCCAAGAAGGAAGATTGCCATGCACAGGTTTTACAGAGGAAAGCTGACAAAGGAAACTCTCAATAAACACATTTGAACCTAACATTAGAGTAACGTAAAGTTTGGCATCAGCCTTCTGCACGCACTGAGCAGAATATCTGCATCACCTGCCTCTCCGAACAGTTGTCCCTGTAACTCAGTGATGTGAGGTGCAATCATTTACACCCAAATAAGATATTGTTAGCAAAGTCATTCCCTTTCAAATTCCTGGTAATTTTCCTTTAATTCAGAAATGTAGTGTTTTCAGTTCCACTACCCTGGCTGCCCTTTCCATCTTTAGTAAAACTGAAATCACAGCCTTTGAAATTGAGCAAACTGACATTCTATGCAGTTCCTGTTAGGCGATATTTTTTCTCTGTCTCTAAACCTCAATGGTCTCATCTGAAAACTGATCCTAAAGTTCACAGCACAGAAATTAAGGGAAGGGAAGGGAAAGGGAAAAAGAAAGCTGAGCTTGGTTACGCATATGCATCAATTCTCCGCAATCATTATGTACTACAAATATATACTAACAAGAGATGAAATCAAAAGAAAAGAGAGACTAAAGGAAGTTGTCTGGGTAAAGGGGCATGCAATTTCTGATACTACTAGGTACTCAGCAAGTCTCATCTTGGCTCCTTTATTCTGTGACTAAAGGTGAGATGAGCATTCTTCATGATAATATCAGTTTCCTACCCATCGACACATGCACACCACTTTTGATGAACTAGCACGGCATGCACAGTCTCCTTCTCCGTAACAACGGTCATAATGGACTTCCTATGTGAGGAGCCCACGTGTCGGATGCTTTGCCCGATGATATTACACCAGCTCCTTCAACTGTGCAGTGAGCTGTCTGCATCTTCTCCAACAGCAGATGGAGACAGCAAGGCTTGCCAGGGCAGGTAGCTTGTCCAAAACCAAACACTGGCTATGTGGCAGAGACAAAGATCAAATCACTTCTGCCTGGCTTGAAAGCCTCCACTGGCTTACTCTTTTTAAAAAAATCTTCACGGTAACACAGTAGGCAATTTTGTTACTCAGGAGATATTCAATAGTCAGGATATTTTTATTTCCACCACCGGGAAGAGAGGGGACTCACTGTGACTGGTATTTAATACATGGACAACAGAGCTATGGAATGTGCTACAAAGTACAGGGCATCATCTCACAGCAAAGAATTATATGGCCCCAAAATATCAATAGTGCTGCTGTCAGAAAGCCCTGCTCTGGCATTTGTCGAAATTTGTCTGGTTTTAATGTAAGCGAATACCCTCCTACTTCCAAAGCCAGCCCTTCATTCCTTATTAATGTGCAGATGCCAAGAGATAGTATTTCCCAACCTTCATGTAAGGTAGAAATTCCCTCACAGCTTGTCCCACGCTCGTGCTGTCAGCTTCACTCATTTCCACAGCACGATGTCTATTGTCTCATGGTTTCCATGGTAAAAGGTCTATCTGCTATTTGCTTAGATTATTTTTTGCTTGCTTGGGCCATTTTGGAAATATTTACAAAGTGGAGCCTCTAGAGTCAAATTTAACGCATGCTCTTCCTCTTTCTTCCTCATTGATTTTTCCTATACAAAGACATACTATTTTATGGAACTCAAACAATTCACAATGTCGGTGCATTGTGTAGGGCTCTTAAGATGTGATGGGGAGGATTAAAAGATAAAAACTGTTGCATACAGTCAGGCACCTCAAAGACTAATTCACTCCCTGCCTCCATTTCACAGAGAAGGAGGCAAATCGTGCTCTGTCCAGAGCTGACAGGCTATTTGCATGGGGCGACACCATAAGCCTTGATATTTGCTGTGCTGTGCTTTCTCCATAAAGCGCTTGGGATAGTGTGTTGTAAGGTACAATGCTCACATTATAGGACATGCAGACCAGTAGGTGTGTGCACACATGTGTGTCTAACTGCATTTCCCCACCTTATCATATTTTGGAAGCCTTCATTTAGTGACAGCAAAGATGATAAATGAAGATATAAAATAAGGATTTAGCTTTCCTGTGCATTGCGGAAGCATTTACAGGGACTAGGGGCTGTGGACCACTTGAAGAATAAAGTGAAAGCTCGAAATACGCAGGTCAACTTGATCTGAGAACCCTAAAGCTCCCAGCTGTGCTCCTGCATTTGCTACACCCAGCTCATCCTTTGTAAGCCCATGCTAACTTCTCCCATGAAAGGCAAGACTGACAAGTCGGTCTCAGAATCAAGAGACTTCCGTGGCCGCCCATCCCTGTCCCAAGCGTGGCGTCTCTCTTCCTCTCCGGTGCTCTCCAGATGCAGATCCTGTCCTCACCCCTTAGGGCCCAGAGCTCAGCAGAAGCTGCTCCTCGTGGACACGTGGCAGGCCCCTCAGACCTCTATCACCAGAGCCTGGGATCCTCTCCCACTTCCTGGAAAGCAGTGCCGTCCATCACTAGCACCGCCCTCCCTGACGCCTGCCTGGACCAGAGGGAGTGACTCAAGACCCCACTCTGTGATTTTGCACATCAGAGCCAACTCCAAGCTATGTCAACCAGATGCCACCTAAAGACCAAGGATAACTTAACAGCTTTTAGAAATGGTCACTCTCAGATCCCAGAGCACACACTAAGCCCCCAAGCTCTTCCACCTTCTCTAATTTCCTGCCTGGAGCCAGGTCTTTAATTACTCAACATAATTAAGCCGCCTGCAGATGTGTGAATCCAGGTCCAACTCTTGCACTGGGTGAGGTAGGAAGCCTTCCCCTCTCTATTCCTAAGAACCGTATCACTTTCTGCTCTGGGATAGTGAGGTTTGTGATGATCCTTTTATTTCCAAGCCAGTCCTAACTGCAAAGTTGCAACACATTTGCTGTCTCCAGCCCCAACATGACAAGCACTGTGTTTATGGTTTGTTTTCTGAAGATTGGATCTTTCCACCACAGCTCCCCGCAGCAGCAACCAGACTCTCCAGTTTCTGGCGGCTGCCTTTCCTCCAGCTTGGGAGCTGTGTGCCCAAGTGTCTCCATTGTCAGAAAGAAACAGGGCATCTCTTCCCAGTCTTCATTCCATAGAGGAAGAAAATGCAGCTCGAAGGGAATTTTCCAAGATACCTACCAAATCAATGGCAAGGTCAACACCAGCACACAGATTGTTCAAATACTGTCTTCCTTTAATAGTTCCTGAAATCTAATAAAGAGTAATTTTAATTTTATGACTCTGAATACACATATGAATAGTAAGCAACTGCACAGATATGAAAATTTCAGGAAGCACTGAACATATGGAAACTGAATCTAGGTCACAATAATCCTTGGGGAGCCATCACTTCTTGTCCTCAGACATAATAACTGAAACCAGAAGGTAAATTTCAATGGCACACGTATAATACACACTAATGTAACTGATTTAGAAAATGTATTTAGAGACTGTTAATAATGCATGTAAAATGCTGAATATTACTTTCCTTACTATAAATATTTAAGAACATATAGTTTTTAATAGCAGAAGATATTATATGGAGATCAGCTCATATAGATGATGCTGTACTCACCAGTTTCATAAGCCTAAAAATAGACACCATTACCTATACCTGGAATGTTAATACAAATCACATTCTGAAACAGAAAACAAAGGCCATCCATGTAGCATAGTCTTAATTCAAAGCAAACCTATTATCCTTTGTTGCAAGAAGCTATAGTCTTGGTTTTATTATGGAAAGATTTTCTGTTCTATGTGACCTTGAGGGTTAGTTTCTTGCTTTGCCTCTTTTGTGGAGTTTTCATAGCAGTGGTAAAGTTGGAAATTTCTCTCTTTGATTCTTTTGAAGTCAAGTAAGTCTTTGAGTCTTTTTTAGATATAATTCACATGCAGGTTTTTAAAAAGCAGAATTTGCTGCTACAGGATTGCTAACAAGAATTTATTCTAGTTTAGTTTAGTTCAGTGGTCTGACCACTCAAGAAAGAGCAAGTAATTTTTGTCCTAGTAGAAACCAAGTGGGACAGCAAGACAGTTCAGTGGACTAAGTACCTGCTTAGGCAAGCTCAGGGGCTGGGATTTTATCTCCAGTACCACATGTGGTGCTGGTCCTGCCCCCAGCTATTCTAAGCTGGCTACTGGCATGGTAGCTCACTCCTGTAATCCAGTGCTGAGGAGGCTGAAAACAGGAGGATAACTGAGTCCCAGATATGCAGTGAGACACTGTACTAAGAACATAAATTTAAAAAAAAAGAAAAAAGAAGCCAACCATAATGGTCTTTGGATAAGCTGGTTTGCTATTTCCAATGTCTACTTGTTACTAGTCCAAAAGACAAGATCCACCAATTTATAGATAATAACAGTTTTCACAGCAACAAGATCTCCACTGTCAATCAAAAATAAAGTAGTCAAAAACTTTTAGTAGGGAGCACAAAGAAAAGCAAAGAGCAAGAAACAGAACTCAAATGCATTGATTTAGAATTTGAATTTTAGTTTACCAGCATGGTATCTAAAAGCAAGTTACAAATCTTCCTGAAACTTCAACTTCATACTTACCAAGAGGAGCAGATGAGAGCTATACTGGACGGTCCTTGGAGGACTAGAACCACACACATCCTGCTGCCCATTACCTGGCATGAAACACCCTCAACACAAGTTAGGTAGATTTAGAAGAAATGAATGGCTACTTTCAGAGCCAATACAGTTAGCAGGACATCACACACAAGGAAGAAGTTTAAAATGTTTTAAATCTGAAAATGGGGGGAAACCATTTATTAATTCATTTGATTTTTTTAAATCTCCATTGTATTTTTAAAAACCTCTCTGTAAAAAAATTTTGGGAAACCCATGGATGAAACTAATCAGTTGAGTCCCAAATGCCTGAAAATATGGGATGTCACATGGCATCTGTGGCTGCCTGTGGCTGGCGGAGCCAAGGGAGTACTCTGAGCTGAAGTGCAAGCATGGAAACCAAGCGAAGCTAAGCACCCTTTCCACATAGGTGTTCAGTCTGCCCCTGCCGGAAGCAAACTCATAAGTAAGAGATAGAAGCTAAGAAGCGAGAGGGCTAGAGAGTCTCCCTTACAGTACCTGCACCATGAGTGAGCAGGAATTGCTCTCAACCCCCACACCGACTTCTTCCAACCTACAGTTTATCCAGTAGAAGGAAAAGTCATTGTTTTGCTTAGTTCAAAGTTCAAAAAGTAAAGAGATGTATAGAAGATACAATAAAATATGCAAATGAATTTTTAAATTTCAAGAATTATTACAGTAAAAGACACTTTGCCATTAATCACTTTCAAAATTCTCTTGCTTACTTCCAACACATTTATCCCGTGTTTTTGTTGATTTCTATAGAAGCTCTTAAGTTGTCTTTGCTGAGTCTTTAGCTGCACTGTGCTGACTGACTCGAGGTCTTGAATCAATTCAAACTATTTCCCTTTCATAGTCATTTTGACTTTGGAGAAGAAGCACAAGTTGTACAGTGCATATCTGGTAAGGGATGAGGATGCGGAGCAGTCGCTTCAGGAGCCTGACTTCCCTTTTGATGGCAATTGGTAACAGCATGCACCATGATTCTGATCACACCTCATGAAAACACTCAGTACAGAGGACTTTACACCATTTTCTTGCTGCAGAAATGGTGAGGATGACGGGATAAGTGTGTTTGAATTTAGGGGGTTATTTAGGAGGACCAGTGACAACACGTTTATAATAAGTTATTTAAAGTTTAAGCATTAGCCTTATATTTTAATCACCCCTTCTACCAACTAACACCTGTGACACATGTCACTTGTCTTTTGTCTTCTGAAGGATATGGAATATCCTTTGTCTTCAGCAATATGGAATATCACTCAAAACAGGGCATCTTAGTAGAAGTTCTGCATTATAATTCCAGTCCAGGCATTGCTGAAATTCAGCAAGTCACTTGAACAGTGAAGACTCACACAGGCTGAGCACACCAAGCATAAAAAGCTGAGCTTGACCTCAGAGACAGCTCTGCAGTATAAGCACCTGCCTATCAAGTGCAAGGACCTGGGTTCCATCCCCAGAACCCCTGATGTGCTGAGCAGGCCACCAAGACTGGGTGTGGTGGTGCACACCTGTAATCCCCAGCACTGGGGAGGCTGAAACAGGAGAATCACTACAAGTCCAAGCTGCATGGTGAGACCCTGTACCAAATAAATAAATTAAGTAAGTAATTTAATTAAATTAAAAAGGATGAGTTTTAAAATTAAGTTGGCAGAAAATATTGCTGCAAATGTGTGTCTCATTCTTAGCTTAGGAAGTGAAAAGAAAACTGGATCTTACCAACACTCGCTGGTGGTGCCAGCATGTGACAAGTGACACTGGAGAACTACCCAGTGACAAAATCCTGGAGGAAAATATATTGGATTATTTTGCCAAATTCGTGCACCTACAATATTTAAATGGAAATGGAATACCCATCTCTGACAAAACTAAACAAAAAAGGGGGTATAAATGAAGGACCATTTTGTATGTGTGCGTACAAAATAGTTAGGGTAGATACACAGCTATTTTCTTTTAATTCAGTGAGAAGAAAGATTTGTAATAATAGTGTTTGGACAGGATATCATGTCTTCATCTTGTACTATGAAAAACTATGACAACAATATTCAGTGCATTAATTATTGTAACCATCCTACTGACCTGTTTTGAAACTGTCTCATTGTTATTTGTTTCTCAATAAAATTAATCAAAAAAAAAAAAGAAAGAAAGAAATCCATCAGTCTCCTCCCACTCCCATTACATGGGGGAAAAGTCCAAGACTCCCAAGACTTTTTTTATTTGATAGTACTGTACTTTATTTTTTTTTATTTTTTTATTTTAATTTTATTTTATTTTATTTTATTTTATTGAGGGACAAATATCAATGACACAGTTTCAAAGTCAGTTCATAGGACAATTTCAATAATTAATTTTTGCATTATTATCTTCCTAGTGGTCATTCATAGTACAAGAGGCAGATAGGGTCTCCTGTCCAAACATGATTAGTACAAATCTTTCTTCTCATAGAATTAAGTGAAAGAAGTTGCATATCTATCCTGACTAGTCTGTGTATACAAACATAAAATGGGCCTTCTTTGAACTCTGTTTTTTTGTGTATTGGCATTCATTTATTATAGGTGTTTGAATTCAGCAAAACACCTCAACACAGTCCAACAGTCCACAATAGTAGTGTGTTATCCACAGAAGTTGTTGACTAGAGCCTTTTACACCTCAGCACATTAATGTGGCTTTTATAAAACTCATTTTTATACTTTTCTCCTGGATAATTAAGACCAAGATAAAGCAAGAATTATAAAACAGGAAATGTAACTTTTGTATCTGATAAGGTCAGTCAAGTACCCTCAAGATTTATCCTGTAACCCTGTACCTCACTTTGTAGATCCTTTATCAGTGTCAACCATGTAGATGAGTCACAACCATTGCTTGACCAATTTGCTCTTTGTGAAAGCCTGAGAGAAAGTTTTCTCTCCATGTGACTCTCCTTAGGCAAGCTATTGGTCATTGATCACATTCCTCTGTGCTTCCTTGATCAGAAATTTGGGACACAATTGAGTTACACAATGTTACAGTACAGGTTCTCCTATGTCCTGAGTCTTTACTGACCTTGAAAGGCTAAGGCCAAAATGTTGGCTGACCTTGCAGCCCTTCCTTTTCTCTAGTTTTTGATCTGCAAATTTAGGTTGCTAACCCTTCAGAAGAGAAGCTGATTATTACCATGAAACATATGCAGTTTGGTTTACCCTATCTGTCTAAATGACAAACATCTTAGGCATAACGTGGAACAGGTATTTTCCAGCAAGTATTGATGTATTGAACTTTACATCCTTACAGAATATGAGGAAAAGAATAAGATTTTAAAAAATAGGAATATACACGTATTTTTACACAGAAATTTAGAAATCTAACCATATATAGCATTGTAGCAGGACAGTTCTGTATCATTATTTTCCTGTTTTTTTTTCCTTTATTACACATAAAAATAAATAAAATAAAATAAAAGTTTTATCTGTAAGACAGTATGGTAATAATTGGTATGTCATGAAGGGAAGTATGTATTTAGAAGAGAATGGCAGGCATTCCAAGCATGACCCTTCTATTGCACATTGCTATCTTCAGTGCAGTTGCTTGGTTCACAGGTATCAGCATATATAGATAGTCAGGTTGAGAATCCTGCCATTTAACTGCTACTTTCAAAAACCTGCTAATGTTTCTCGGGAACTTTGCTGTGCCCATCTTGTGCATATAAATGTATGGTCTTGCCCCTGTCATTTTTCCCAGCTTTTCTCCTTGCCCTCTCCTCAATGCCTAATCCTCAACTTCTCGCTTTCCTTTTAATTGTGTTATACCTTTCTATTTGTAATTTTTCTTTTGAGTACTTATACAAGGGAGACTATACGATGTTTACATATGTGGGTCTGCTTTATTTCACTTATAAGTATACCTTCAAGTGGTATCCACTTAAATATGAAGGCCTCAAGTTTATCATTCTTTATAGCTGAGTACTTCTCTATTGTATAAAAAAAAAATCACATCTTTTCAAACCATTACTTATGTGATGGGCATCTTGGTTGTTTCGAAGATTTAGCTATCACAAATTGTGCTGCTATAAACATAGGTACACTTATATCACTATGATATGATGTTTTCAGTTCCTCCAGGAAAATTCCCAGTAGGGGGATTGTTGGCTTGGATGCAATATCCAGCCCAACTTTTTTAAGGAGTCTCCACACTGTTCTCCACAATGGTTGCACCAGTCTGCATTCCCACCAGCAGTGGAGAATGGTTCTCTTTTCCCCACAGCCTCTTCAACATTTGTTGTTGGTTGATTTGTTTATGATAGCCATTCTTCCTGGGGTAAGATGGTATCACAGCATTGTTTTAATTTGTATTTCATGGATGGCTAGCGATGTGGAGCATTTTTTCATATGTTTATTCGCTTCTTTAACTTTGTCCTCTGAGAAGTGTGTATTCATCTCGGATGCCCATTTCTGGACTGGGTCCTTAAATTTAAGGGCCCTAATGTATCTTAGTTCTTTATAAATTCTAGAGAGCAGACCTTTGTCTGAGTACTTACGAGTTATGATTTTTTTTTTAATTTGAGAGTTGTCTTTTTACTTTGTAGGTAATTTCTTTTCATGTGCAACAACTTCTGAATAAGAGTTGGTCCCAGTTGTTAATTCTTTCAAGTATTTCCCGTGCAATTACATGTTTGGTCACGAACTCTGTCTACCCCTATGTCTTCAAGAGTTCCTCCTACTTTTTATTCCAGGAGATTGAGTGTTTCTGTTTTAATGTTTAGATCTTTAATCCATTTTGACATTAGATTAGTGCAAGGTGGTAGAGCTGGGTCAAGTTTTAGTTTGCAACATGTGGAGAGCCAGTTTTTCCAGCACCTTTGTTAAAGAAGCTATATTTCTTCCAGTAGGCTTGTTTGGCCCCTTTGTGGAAGATCAGGTGGCTGAGTGTGTTTGGAGAGACCTTTGCATCTTCTAATCTATTCTATTCATCATCAGGTCTATTTTGTTTCCAATACCATTTTGATTTTATCACAGCTTTTCCCCATTTCGAATTATATTAGCGGTTGGGTTGTCATAGATGGCTTTTATCAAATTGAAGCAGAGGCATTTATTCCAATGTTCTGTAAGACTTTGAACATGAATGAGTGTTGGACTTTTCTTCAAGTGAGACGTTCATGTGGTTTTTATATTTCAATATATTGACATAGGTTATTACATTTATAGACTTGCAAGTATTGAACCATCCTTGCATCCTTATCATGAATCCTACCAGTCATGGTGTATGATCTTGATGATTTGATGAATTCTATTTGCTAGGATTTTTTGAGGATTTTTGCATCTACATTCATGAGGGAGATTGGCCTGTAGTTGTCTTTTTCACTTGTGTCTTTCCCTGGTCTTGGAATCAGTATAATACTTGCCTCCAGGAATAATTTTGGGAGGACTGCTTCCTTTCCAATTTCATTGAAGAGTTTTAGGAGTATAGGGAATATATCTTGTACAAATTTCTTGTAGAATTCAGGTGTGAATCCATCAGGACCTGAACTTCTTTGTCAGCAGGATTTTATTACATTTCGTATTTCATTGGCTATTATTGGTTTATTGAGAGTTATTATCTCTTCTTGACTCAGTTTTGGTAATTTGCACCTTTCGAGGAATCTGTCCATTTCTTCTATGTCTTCTATTCTGTGATCGCAAAGATTCTCAAAGCAGCTATTGACAATCTTTTGAATTTCCACTGGGTCTGTGGTGATTACACCCTTTTCATTCCTTATTGCTTATATTTGAATTTTTTCTTTCCTCTTTTTGATGAGGTTAGCTAGAGGCTTATCTATTTTGTTTAGTCTTTCAAAGAACCAGCTTTTTGATTCATTAACTCTTTGATCTGTTTTCTTCATCTCAATTGAATTAATTTCTGCTCTAATCTTTATGATTTCTTCCCATCTTTGGTCTCTGGGTTTGGTTTATTCTCCCTTTTCTAGATGTCAGAGGTGTATGATTAGTGTGTTTATTTGTTCCTGTTCCTGTTTCCCAAGGTGTGAGTTCATAGCTATGATTGTCCCTTTGAGTACTGCTTTCATCACATCCCATAAATGCTGATAAGTTGTGCTTGAATTTTCATTGAATTGTAGATATTGTTGAATTACTTGTTAGATTTCATCTGTGACCCATTAATTGCTGAGTAGGTTGTTGTTTAATTTCTATCTATTAAGGTGCTTTTTCTGGTATCTTTTGTTGTTTATTTCCAGTTTCATTGCACTGTGCTCAGATAATATGCATGGGATAATTTCTATTTTCTTGCATATACTTAAGTATGACCTATGGACTACTATGTTGTCTACTTTAAAACATGACCCATGTGCAACTGAAAAAAATGTATATTCTCCTGTGTTTGGGTGAAATACTCTGTATATGTCCACCAAGTCCATATGTTCCAAGCTCTGGTACAGTTCTGCTGCTTCTTTGCTAATTTTTCATCTCATTGACCTATCTTTTTGAGATAAGGTGGTGTTAAAGTCTCCTGTCAAGATATTCGATTTTCCATCCTGCCCGCCCCCGCCCAGCTCATGAGACCGGGCAGAGACAGCGCGGCCGACTCCACCGTCCTGCTCCATCCCGCCCACCCCCGTCCAGCTCCTGAGACCGGCCAGAGACAGCGCGGCCGACTCCGCCATCTTGCTCCATCCCGCCCGCCCCCGCCCAGCTCCTGAGACCGGCCAGAGACAGCGCGGCCGACTCCGCCATCTTGCTCCATCCCGCCCGCCCCCGCCCAGCTCCTGAGACCGGCCAGAGACAGCGCGGCC
>PVKA01045155.1:0-15709 GCA_004027165.1 Ctenomys sociabilis
TTATCTTGTAGTCCTGTACATTATTCTGTAGTTCCTTTGTCTGTGTCATCCATGTGGATGAGTCACGGCCAATGCTTGACCAGATTGCTCTCTGTGAGAGCCTGAGAGAAAGTTTTCTCTTCATGTGACTCTCCCCAGGCACACTATAGAACTTCAATCTCTTCCCTCTGTGGCTCCACAATCTCCTTGCTCAGAAAATCTGGAGCTCACCTGAGTCTCATAATATTGCAGTACAGGTTCTCCTTATGCTCTGAACTCTTCTCTTAATTGAATTAATTTCTGCTTTAATTTTTATAATTTCTTCCCGTCTTTGCGCTCTGGGATTCATTTGCTCTCCTTTTTCTAGATGTCAGAGGTGCAACATTAGGGTGTTTATTTGTTCCCGTTCTGTTTTCCTAATGTGTAAGTTCATAGCTATGATTTTCCCTCTAAGAACTACTTCAGCACATCCCATTAATTCTGGTAAGTTGTGCGTGAATTATCATCTAATTGTAGATATTGTTGAATTTCTTGTTTAATGTCTTCTGTGGCCCATTGCACTGTGGTCAGATAACATGCATGGGGCAATTTCTGTTTTCTTGCATATACTTATGCATGACCTCTGGACTAGTATGTGGTCTATTTTGGAAAATGAATCATGTGCAGCTGAAAAGAATGTGTATTCAGCTGTGGTTGGTGGAATGCTCTGTATATGTCCACCAGGTCCATTTGTTTCAAGCTCTGGTTCAGTTCTGCTACTTCCTTGCTAATTTTCTGTCTGGTTGATCTATCTTTTTGAGGTAAGGGGGTGTTAAGGTCTCTTCTTAAGATTGTGGTCTTAGATATTAGGTTTGTCTTACAGTTGAGTGTTCCTTTGTTTGGTGCATAGATATTTATGAGTGTTACCTCTTGCTCTTGAATTTTTCCCCTGACCAATATATAGTGGCCTTCTTTGTGTCGTTTGATCATTCTTGGTTTGAAGTTGAGACTGTCTGGGAACAGAATTGCTACTTCTGCTTTTTTCTGAGGTGCTGGAGCATGTAGTATTGTGTTCCATCCTTTGACTTTGAGCTTATGAGGTACCGGATATTGAACTCAGGCCCTTTCACTTGCCAGGCAAGCACTTATTCTGCTGAGCCATCTCCCTGACCCTGACTTTGAGCTTATGAATGTCCTTTTGAGTAAAGTGTGTTTCTTGTATACAGCATATTGTTGGATTTTGTTTCCTAATCCACTGTGCCAGTCTATTTCTCTTAATTGGAGAATTGAGTCCAGTTATACTGATGGTTATAATTGAAATGTGCTGACTTATGTTTGTCATGATATTTATCTGGTGTTGTTTACTCCTTTGTATCTTGTATTTAATTGTCTGTCCTGTTTAGTGGGTTCCTTCCATTCTCATTTGTGGACTTGTGTTCATTGTGGTCTACCTCTAGAACATCTTTCAGTAATCTGTGTAGGGATGGCTTTGTCATCATGAAATTCTTTAGTTATTCTTTGTGGTGGAAGTATTTCACTTCTCCATCAAACTTGAAAGAGAGTTTTGTAGGGTATAATGTTCTGGGCTGGAATTTTTTTTCATAAAGGACTTGAAGGACTCTGCTCCATGCTCTCCTTGCCTTCATGGTTTGTGTAGAGAAATCAGCTGTAATTCTGAGAGGAGCCCACTTTAGTGAAGGTGAGTGCATATGGAAGAGGTGCATACTGATTGTGTATATATTTCCCCTAAGCATTACTGTACCCCTTTACAAAATAAGTTTACTAGTAAAACCTGACCCCTAGCATTGTTAAAAGGGTTTAAATGTCCACCTAATTCCCATAAAATAGCCAAAGAAAAGATATTAGCTATTGCTGGCACAAATTTTCTGACCAGATTCTGTTAAGTCTAGTGCAGCTTTTGATGAGGACATGATATGTTGTCCTGGGTCTCTGTCCCAGGCCTGCCATATTTTCCTCCTCTCCCTCCCTCTGCTACTTTCTAGTTCTTTTATTTTCTTTCACTTTGGAAGCAGATCCTTTATTAACTGTCCAAATCATAAAAACACCATGGTAGATACCTTAGTTCATCCTTCTAATAAGCCTGTTGATCTCGTCTTCCCTATTCCCACTAAATGTGTGGTGTTTTGCTTCATTCTACTGCGTGGATATGATAACTTGATCAGCCACAAGAAGTTACTTGCCTCTATGAACTGTTTTCCAACAATATAGATATCATGAATCAGATCCTCCATGCAGATGATGCCATATTTACCAAGAGATCAAGCAATCAATGAATTATTGGTCAAGGCAATTCGCTTACTGATTTTGCCATAGGCACGCTTGTATATTCGTTCGTTCACTGACTTCAGGTTTGGGTGCCCCCATGCAATGTGTGGCTCCACAATTCTCAGCATGTTAATTGGAGTCTTGTCAAGCTCAACGAAGGAACCACTGAAGATTTGGTGAAGGCGAAGAAGCTGCAACACCTTGCAGACCTTTGGGCTCACACCATTAATACCCCTGATCCGGATAACGAATGCCAGTTTGGGCTCTGCAGGGACATAGAGGTTGTAAGCTTCTCTCCACATCCTAGCCATTCTTATCTCAGTTCTGCACATCTTTCTGTACTCCTTAGAATAGTGCCTGGCTTTTTTACAGATGAGCTTCCTCCTCGCCTTGCGAAGTGTCTTCTGGGAAAACTTCTTTCTCAGGTGCTTTATCTTCAACTCTGCGAAATATCTTCACTTTTTTTTAAGGGTTTCTGGCACAGCAGAAACCTTTTCTCTCTCTCTCTCTTTCTCTCTCTCTCTCTCTCTCTCTCTCTCTCTCTCTCTCTCTCTCTCTCTTTTCTACATCCTCCACAGTTCCAGCTGGAAAAGAGCTACTTTCTAGTTCTTCATGTCTCCAGGATTCAGTAAGATAGAAAATCCTTTCCTGACCATCACGTGTCAGCAGGGAATTCATCCATTGCTATCTTCTCATCCTTCAATTTCCTTCATAAGTGTGCTTCCGTATTTGCAGTCATTTTATTCATATGTTTGCTTCTTTTATCTTTCTCCTCTGCTAAATTATAAACTGAATTTGGTTACATGGGTATTTCCTCCACTTAGAAAAATGGCTAATATGCACAGACACTCAAAACTGTCTATGAAATGTGAAGATCTATATTTTCTAAATGAGAGTTAAGAAACCTTAACTATTGAAACCCCTGAATTGATCTTTGGAATGAGAATTTGACCTGAGGGTTAAAATTAATTTTTCTAAGTCTTTGCACATATACAAAAAAGAAGCTGTGTAAAAATTACAATATAAACAATTATCATTCACTTTTATACTCTATGCTATGGATATTTTTCATTATACATATCACCTACTTAAATTATGCAAGGGAACTAGTCATGTTACTATGAACAGTTATTCTTTATTTTCTTTATACATTTCCCGGAAAATTGATGATTATTACCTCATTTGTCATTCTATATGTTTTTTTTTCCATTTTCCATTTATTTTTAGTATTTACAATGTAGTATAAAAATTGAAAGAACAAAGGAAGTGATGGAGAGATATTTTCTTCCTTTTATCTTTGACAGTTAGAAAAAGAGTATTACCACAGTTAGATTAAAGCTGTGGCTTGAAGCAGGTTAAAGAATCAAAATCTTAAGGAAGAGAGCTATGGGAAGCTCGGTGCTCTTGGCAGGGGTGGTAGCCTTCCCAGCCTGTGGATGGCACTCGTTCTCAGCTCTGCTGCCACCACTTGGCCCAGGATAATCAGGAGAACACAGGAGGCAGTTTTGGATAAGATTCATTAAATCTAATGAGTTTATTGCAGAAATGTCATATCCTTAATGGGAGTTGTATTTAGGAATATGTAGCAAGAAGTGAGCCACCATCTCTCCATCTACCTTAGCTTCCACAATATTTTCTTTATTGTTGAACTATCTAAAATGGGCATGGATAAGCACTCATTAACTGAAATATTCCAGAGAGCAATTTTAGATTCCAGTATTATTGAAATGTTAGCATTACTGCACTATTATTCATCTTTCTGAAAATACTAAAGTCTTCACAACATTTCCATTCTCATGGTACAGTATTTGTTCAAGCTTTCATTTCAATAAAATGTGCCAAGATCAGATTATAATTTAGATGTCATCCTAACGTACCAACTGTAAGAAACTTAAAAAATACAGATTGATTCTGCAACTTCTTTCTTTAACTTCCATATTGATTCTATACTTGAAATGAATATTTTCAATTATTCCTTTTTAGTTTTTGTATTAAGTTGTGCCTTTATAAGCATTCAGTGTCATAATGATGTTGTTTTAAATCTTACTATTTTCACTTTGATCTGATGGGTAAAATCCCACCCTATAAGATTTTACTCTATAAAGTATCAAAGGGGGAGAGTCCTGATGAATTCATGTCAATGCATTAGAGAGAAGAGGTACGTCATACAAACAATCTAAATACTCAGATCTCCAGGGACATGGCTTTCCTCACTCAAACTAAGGTGGACACTCTCCATCTTTAGAGAAACCAAACTTAAGAACAGTAATTTGTCAATCATGTCTATCCACAATAAGACTGTTAACTTTTAGATTGAAATATCTGGTCATTTGCTTCTAACTACACAATAACTGACATATAATAAGTGGAAACAGTATAGTTTTTGGTGAATTGAATTGAAATCTCCCATTTTCTAATAGAGTAACAAGCATATATGTGTTAAATATGTTCTAACTGTATCTAAAAAATCAAGGGCTGGGGAGATGGCTCAGAGGAATAAGTGCTTTCCTGGCAAGTGCAAGGGCTTGAGTTCAATCCCTGGTTCCATAAAAAAAACCCTAAAAACCATATAATCTTATTGAACTTTTATTTTGAGTACTTATGGAAAATTTTCATTTGTATTACTAATTCCACATAAACCCTTATTTATGAATGAATTATATTTCTAAATTTATTTTATTTCTAAGATTATTGATTAATTGATATACGGTGATCCTCCTGTCTTACCTTCCCCAGTGCCCAGTGCTGGGATTACAGACATGTACCACCATGCCCATTTTCACCAGGCAGTACATCACAGAGCCAGCAAGGCAAGAGGTATGGTGGATCAAACCTGGGTCCTTGCACTTGTCAGGCAGGCACTTAGATTGCTAAGCTTTCTCACCAGCCCTATATTTTTAAACTCAAATAAAAATGTAATGCAAAACAAATTTGAAAAGCAATACAAAGTACCATTCTAACTTGTTTATGTTCTTTATTATATTGATTTGTTTGGCAAATAGTTCATTTTTATTCATTAAAGGTAAACTAATAAGCTTATATTGAATATATATTTATATAAGAGGGTCCCTACTCCACTGATTTTTGCCAGAATTTAGAAGAAAATTACATGATATGAAATCTTGTAACTATATGATTTTGCTGTATAATAGTACTGAGAGGAAGAGGTACAGGAAGCCCTAACAGGGCAGACTGAGGGTACCACACACATTTTATTAGCACATGTTTATACGACAGTCCTAAAAATGTTATGACTGTAAGATTGCAATGATACTGGCAAGTGCATCACTATTTGTCTGACATTATGTAGATGTAATTATTTTGTGGGAATAATTGAAAATAGATCACAGAGTATGTCGCTTACTAGAGAATAATATGAAATCAAAAGCCAAAAGGAAATTAGGCGATGTTGAAAACCCTCCTCATATAAATCTTAATAATTCCTGCAATTATGCTTGCTACATTTTGAGTGATTCTGAAAGAGCCAAGCAGAATATCAAGTATGATAGATGGTATTTGTGGCTGTGAATATGCTGAAATATGTAGGTTGGTGATCATTAAATTATGATACTTCCTTTACATCATAAAAATATGAGCATAATAAACCATGAGCAAAATGAAGTACATTGTGTAATAGCTCATCTGTCTTCCACATGCTGCCATCTAACTGGTTTCTTAACTGTAACTTACCTGACATAGGTAAATTGAAACTCAGTGAAATATCCTTGAAAAGCCCAACCTTTACCTCTACGGAGCCCTGCTAAGAGATCATTGTTTAATTCTTAATAACTTTGGTTATTTCAGTGATGCTAGCTTCAGTAGTTGAGCAAGGTAAGGTATTCCCAGGTGAAAGTGTTAGTAAGATCTGTGTAAGCATCAGTGAGCTACTGGATATTGCTGTTTCAGTTAAACAGACCACAGCATTTGTGGGATATGGTGTTGTCTCAGTCACTTATGTCTCAGAAGTGGTGTAGAGATGAAAACTGATGACAATACAAAGCCTGATAATTATAAATAATGTGAGACATTTAATCACAACTTTCCTGCAATAAATATTTTTATTTGTTTTTATGTCTTAAAGTCTTAATCAAGCTCTTTGTAGTCAGAATATTGTTCAGATTTCACTCCTTTGATTATATTCTTTGACTCATGTCTTGGCACAAAAATTAGTGAGGTTGTGAACATTGCTTAGAATTAGAATGACATATTTTGTGTAGCTAGCAAAAAGTTTCATAATATTTCTCAGGCTGGCCAGTTAGCTCAGTGGAATAAAGCACCTGCTAGGCAGGTGCAGAGACTTGGGCTTGATCCCCAGCATGCCATACTGGCCCTGTCCCCAAGGTGCACTGAGACATCGATTGAGACTGGGTGTGTTGGTGTGGGGCCTATAATCCCAGCACTTGGGAGGCTTAAAACATGAGAGTCATTACAAGTTGCATCTATATAATGAGACTGTAAGACCCTGTACTAAATACTTAGAAAGAAAGAAAGAAAGGATGAAAGAAAGAAAGAAAGAAATTTACAGTATTTGAAATTAATCTTTTCCTATTGAAATGATCTTATTATTGATTTTTTTTAATGGTACTGGGTATTGAATGCAGGGCCTGGCACTTGCTGCAAGGCAGTCCTGTACCACTAAGTGATATCCACAGCCCTCACTATTGATTTTTAAAACTGTATGTGGGAGTTAAACAATATCTGTGGTATCACATTAATATTTATTTTACCTTATGACTGTATTCAAGGCCGGGAGGCATAGTAGAGAGAAACGACAGGAAGGAAGAGTTCATGGTGGGCAGAAGGCCCCGAAGGAGTGAGGCACTCTTCTTGCCGTCCCTCGCCTCCATCCAGGCTGCCTGTTCTTGGGTGCCTCTTTGGTGCTTTCCCATTATACACACCCAGAACTATGCCAAATCAACCAGTGGGCTAATTACAAATCACACACTTAGTGCCTGCTAACTACATGAAATCCAAGCGATACACAAGTAATCTTAGCGTCGTAGACACTAGATCCATCCTTCTCTGGAAATCTTTGCCTACGATGGCACAAGGCTTTGTAGGACATCTGGACACAACCCATAAAGCCACTAGGCCCATCACTATTCCTATTTCTGCACTCAAGGTTAAGCATCTTCAAATAATAAAATTCAAGTTCAGAGACAAAAAGACAAAAAAAACACAGGAAGTAATAATCTCAGAAAAGCTTTATTTACCGTTAGGTGATCCTGACTAAGAAAAATCATGGGAACATCTCCAGGCATCCTCACTAATGTCCAGGACAAGAATCTCACAGACAGTCCAGCTACTCTGCCTAGCAGTGTTCTGTTTTCAGACCTAAGTGTTGGGCCTTTCTTTTCTTTTCTGATAGTTCTTCATACCAGCCCTAAATCACGCCTTGCAGGACTTGCTACCAGTATAGTCTTTGCATTGTTCATGATTAATTGGTCATTTTCAGATTTCTTCATCCAGGGTCCTGAAAATACTCCTGAATAGAAAATTATTTTGCCATCTTTTTTCATAGTTCTTCATTGCCCACAACTAAATGTTGCTGAATAATTGATATGCACCATCTGGTCCATTCTGGTAATTTATTACTTTATCATTATTTACCTATAGCTATTATCTATAAGAACATAAATTTCCATTTATATATTGAAAATTAAGAACAGGGACAGCATACTTAACTACTCAAAATACTTTGAAGAGAGGATTCTTGGAAGAAGGCAAAGTAAGACCTATCTTGAGATGTGCTTTTCCACCTATACACTTGGGCTAGCAGAATCTGTCTGATGTAGCGATTTTGGAACTCTAGCGAGACTGAAGACAAGCACCTTTCAGAGCAGACTTGGGCTGCTTATTTCAATTAATTTCGATCTATTTTAACTTTTTGTATGGTCGCAACTAAACTTCTTCCCATCCCAGCCATGTAGCAGGCAGCTACACACACGATCTTGATGAAGGGGGCAGGCAGCGTGCAGCAGTCACAGTGGGAGCCGAGGACCTTGAGCTCCAAATCTCTAAGATTTGTGTTCTGACCACTGAGCCTTGCTTCTGTTCCTAGATGTACAGGCAGATAAGGGGTCATGGTTTTGCTGCTTTCCCTATTACTGAAAACACTCCTTCTATTATGATTCCAGTTTGTCCTTTGAATTAAGTATTAGACAGTGATCAAGGTATTAAAAAATTATCTATTCATTCCAAAGTTTACAAAAAAAATTCTTTTTTAAGTAGTTTCTTAGAATATGCTTTAGAATCTGAACTTTAAAGTTAGTTAAAATACATACATGTGAAGTGCCATATGACTGAAGTTAAAAACTGTTTGCAAGGATGTTGACACAAGCCATAACAGCCCCTAGGTCATTTACTGCTAGTGGAAATGTACCATTGTGCAAATACTTTGAAACATAGTTCAGCAATTTGTTTCATATTTAGGAGACCAGTTAGCTTTTCTACTCTTAGATACAAAAACAAAAGTACATACTATAGAAGGGCATGTGTAATCTGTATGGTATGATGGAAAATGGCTCAAAATTGCAAAGAAACCATCAGTTTATCAAGATGTTAATAAATACAGAAGCTGAAGTGAAGCTATGGGATGGGATATAACCCAGGAAGACAAAACAAATGGACTATTGATATATGTTACAACGTTAATTAATTTCACAATCATTCTTAGTGAATAGCCAGACAACTTTCTGTGTAACTCAGAATGGCTTTATTAAACCTTTCCCTGAGACAAGATAGCTCCATCCATAGAATATGATGTCTCAAACGGACCGGGTCTATGAATGCTCTGTTAGTTCCACATACTTCTGTTACAGGGGGCTCAATCCCTATCACATGTGTTTTTAACATCACAAGGAGTGTAGGTCATCAGTGAATTACCTAACCTTTCTGTGTGATAAAATATTGCAAGCATTGTGAGGGAGTAGGCAATGATTCAGAAAGATTTTGTTTATTTATTTTTTGTGTTTGCAGGGTCTCACCAGACAGCCTGGACTCACAGTGATCCTCCTCTTTTCTGCCTCCCTAGTTGCTGGTGTGCACCACCACACCCAGACTCCATCACCGGCTCAGCATACTCAGGGATGGGGCCAGAATGGCATGCGATGCCAGGGATCGAAGTCCCTAATGGTCTTTCTTTTGTGGCAGGCTCAGCCAAAAGGACTTTAAACTGCAGAGACCTGACAAGTTTGATGAAGACATCTTATCCCTAAGACTATCATTAGAGAGAGTCAACCTCTTTTAGAATAACTGCTAGCTGGGGGCAAGATGCCATCATAAAATTCATATTCACTGAAAGACTAGGGCAGTTTGCTGTACATGTACTCTCTCAAGTCAGCACGGTAAGATAAGGTGCCATCAACGACAGAGTTCCTATATGCTACAAATAGTATATTAAAGCACAACTGAGGCTGGAGAGGTAGCTCTGCTATTTAAACACCTGCTTGACAAGCGCACGGACCTGGGTTCGATCCCCAGAGTTACATGCTATGCTGGCCCTGGAACTGGGTATGGTGGAGCACTGGGGAGGCTGAGGCAAAAGGATCGTTATGAGTCCAAGCTGCATAGTAAGATCCCATATTAAATAAATAAATAAAAGATGTAAATAAATAAATAAAAGATTTGGGTTGATTTTTTTCAACCCAAATATCAGTAAAGTCTCCTAGCAGAAAGGAGTAGAGACACTACTCCTTTAAAAGAATTTTAAGCACTAAATTCTTGAGATATATGATCTGAGCTGTTGAGGTACATGATTTGCATCCCAAAATACAGCATTGAATACTTGATCTGCATCCTGAAAATATTAATATTGCGAGAACACTACTGTGTGTCTTTGCTCAGGGTTTTTGTTTTCTACTCCCCTTTGTTTTATTTACAGGGTATTTTTCTAGGAGCATTTGTTATATATGTAAGAAAATGAAATTAAATCTGCTCAGATAAATATAGATGGGAGAGGAAAGCATTAAGGATTTATCAGAATACATCCTAGTAGACGGAAACCTCAGAAACTCCACCAATAGAAAGATCTGGTCACCTCTGGGGTTCTGAATGTAATGCTGATACTGAGTAATGCCTCCAGTTACCCCACTCTTTTTTGTTGTTGTTATTTCTTTATTTCTTTTTTACTTTATTTTGCAGAACCAGGGATTGAACTCAGGCCCTTGCGCTTGCCAGGGAAGCGCTTATACCACTGAGCTATCTCCCTGGCCCCTGTTATCCCACTCTTAATCCTGCTACTCTTAGTTTGAGTTCTTAGGAGCAAGAAGAGAAGTCATTTTATGTATCTACAAAAGGCTATCTCTAAGTCAGGAGAACACTCTAGAAACTTCAGAGTTCCGGTGAGGGGAGAATTCAGTAGTAGCACAAGCTTAAGCAATTGGTACAGAAATGATCTTCTTGGGAAAGCATGTGGACAGGCAATGCATATGAACTTGCTGCCCAAATGTACAACTGGACTGATGCTGTTTCCTTCGGCACTCTATCAACACCCAACATTGGCAATAGTGAGTTTTCAAATACATAACCCAGTGGGTAATATTTTAATGTGCTAGATATTAAAAAAAATTGAGGAAAGGTGAGTCATTTGGAAAGTTTTTCTCGTGGAACATAGTATATTTTGTGAAAGCACGCAATTTATAAGCAATTTCAGTGCATGCTTAACAGCCAGGTAAATTTGCCCTTATCTTAAGGCTCTGCTTTAGATTTTGTTATCTAAAAGCACTGCCCCATACCTCAGGGTAGTCAGACCTTAGTCAGACCTGAACTATGTCAGGAGCTATAAGATCAAGTGTATATTAAAATAAAAGTGGGGGAAGAAAAAGAGGAGGAAGAGGAGGACAGGGAGGATAGAGAAAGGAGAGATACAGAGAGAGAGAGAGAGAGAGAGAGAGAGAGAGAGAGAGAGAGAGAGAGAGAGAAAACTTTATATCCATTCCTTTTTAGCTCTCACCTAAATATTTTCCTTACTCTGCTTCCCTAATTTCCTGCAATATTTCTCAGGCTTAGAATGCAAGACTTTCCTGGGCAAATATTCTTTCTCCAACTTAGTGTTTATTCCTGTTTTATTTTTTTTTTTTTTTCAGAACTGGAGATTGAATTTAGGCCCTCGTGCTTGCCAGGAAGTGCTTATTCTACTGAGCTGAGCCATCTCCTTGGCCCCTATTCCTACTTTCATTTGGCAACATAAATCCCTAGCACTTATGTTCCTCAAATACCAAAAAAAATTATCATACACCGCTGGATTAAAGTTGACTTTGTTACCACTGATTTATGCCATGTCAATTTTTATTATCATTTTAATAAAATTTCTGGAGGGAAGAGGGACACATTCATATTTTAGATGTAATATCAAACATAAGCTCCAATAAAGATTGGTAAAATTCAAGTTGGGAACAACAGAACTACTTATACATGTGAAATTTAAAATATAATCTTACATCATACAAACCAGTGGCATAACAGCTTAAAGCATGTATTTTAAGAATGAGGAGCCAGGCATACAGCTCTGAGGTATAGTGCCTGCCTGGCAAGCCCAAGGTCCTGAGTTCAATTGCTGGTACAAAAAGAAGGCTGATTTATTTAAAATGTAAATCTTTAGTTTACTTCTGGAATGTTAAAGGGTTTTTTTTTCCCAAACAAATAAAGCAATATATACAGTATCTTCTCTTGCTTGTTAAAGTATTTTGTAAATTACATTCCACCAGTTCACACTTAGTGCCCAAGTAAATTTGCCCTTTCACAAGTGACCTTCTAGCTCATAATTTTTGCAGTTAGGTGAAGGGAATGAATTTGAGTTTCAGGAAACTAAAAAACAGCAAATGTTCATACTGAACCATCAAACATCCATAACTTTATTCTGCTTAAACATTCTTTCTAATTCTGCTTATTGCTCAAATAAAGCCAAATGTAAATAGAAGGTCCAAGACAGGTTAGCAAGGGAACTTGGAACTTCACAAGGCATAGCTGTAAGAAATCTATGAGCTCTGTTCTGAAAGCCCCAATGACAGGACTTTACAAATATTTGATTTAAAATATTGTCTACTTAAAGGATTGGTGAAATAGCTCCGTGGATTAAAGTACCTGCAAGCAGGCTCAGGGGCTGGGGATCGATCTTCAGGCCTGCAGTCCCAGTCCTGCCCCTGGGGCGAGCTGAGATGGCAATTAAGACTGAGCATTGTGGTGTGCACTGTAATCCCAGCACTTGGGATATTGTTAAGGGCAGAATCAGTATGAGTCCGATCTTGTAGTGAGACCCTGAACACCCTGTAACCCTGTAGACCCTTCCCTAGTATATATATATATATATATACAACCATATGGATTAAGTATTCTACAGCCCCATAGTGCTCCAGAATTCTTCATGTAATGTAAGGAAAAGGGCAAGCCCAGTGGAGACGCTATTGCATGCTCCCAATTCTGGCAATACAGGAGCCTAGAAGTGCAGGCTTTCGTAAGGCTGTTATTAGGATGACAATGAGTGCCTTCCAGTACCAACAGGCATTTCTACTATTAGAGTGTTAAAAGCACAAGAGAGGGGTGTCAGAGCACTGAAGACTTATCTACTCTTACATGAATGCACATGGGATTTAGCTTTTAATTTTCATTTGATGGCTTTAGTCTGTCCGTTTACTGAAAGTCTATCATTATATTCTGCTTTGAGCCTTTCTTTTATACATGGCTTTTATGCATTGCATGGCAGGTTATTCAGTCTTAAATGATAAAAGTTTCTTTAAAAAGCCAGTAAATATAGAAAGACAAAATACTGTTATTTCAAAACACTATTCTGCCAAGTAACAACACTCCATTACCTAATATTTCTTTTCAGTACTCATGCTGAACAATCTATAGCTTTACAAATGACTTTATTTGTTCTACATAATATATTTTCTCTTTTTTCTATTTTAGTTTTCATTTCACTTTTTGCAAGAAAAAAATGGAAAACTGCCATTGCCATATACTAGACTTTTTTAACTTAAAGCTTGGGTTTCTGTCTTTTCTATTAGTTCAGACACACACATACACACACACACACACACATGTTTGCATACAGAGTGAGGAAAATTAATTAAAGATATTTCTTAAAGTAATTGAAAGTAATTTTCTATGTTAGATATTTTGCTCTTTAAGTAGACAAAAACAGAAATTATGCTCATATAAACAAAAAAAAAAAAATTAAATGTAGCCAGAATTCAGGATTCAGGTGGTACACAGGAATGTGTAAGAACTGTGGAAAGTCAAGCTTCTAAGTAGAGTTATTGAGAGACAGAGAAAGAGAGAGAGAGAGAGAGAGAGAGAGAGAGAGAGAGAGAGAGAGAGAGAGAGAGACAGAGACAGAGACAGAGACAGAGACAGAGACACAGGAGGAGAGAGGGGGAGAATCATAAATTCCCAAGACAAACAGACCAGCAGCTTTAGGAAGGGAATGGAAGGCATCTGAGTGAAGTCTCCCTCCTATTGGATAAATGATCTGCTGCATTTCGGTTATTAACCATCGTAGAAGAACAAGTTCTGAATATATGAAAAGATTCTGTACTGTGAATACAAGAGATGGAAAGAAAAAATTTCAAAAATCTTCACTTGTGTTTGTAAGACAATTCTAAAGCTCTTAGACAAAAGTAATACTTAAAAAAACTGTAACACTAGTGAAAATGAATAATAGGAACATGTTTACATTACAAATGAAGTTATAGAAAAAGTACAAAACTATGAATGAAGATCTCAATTGCTGCATTTAAGCACCTCATGCATAAAATTAAGTGGAAAAAACCTATTACAAAGGAAAGTGAAGACAACAAATAAGAGCAGAACTGTGTCAGACACAGAAAGCCCTAAGGATGAAATACAAATGCTATAAAGTAAAAGTAGGATCACTAAACTTTAAAAAGATTTTTAAGGGTAGAACAGAGAGACTCCGCGGCCGACTCCACCATCCTCCTCCATCCCACCCGTGCCCGCCCAGCCCCAGAGACCACCCAAGACAGCAAGACAAGCGCCAGCAGTCTACTCGATCCCACCTACCCCGCCCAGCCAGAGACCAGCCTGAGACAGTGGCTGACTCCAGCGGCTTCCTATATCCCGTGCCAAGCTCTCCCAGCAACAGCGAATTTACAGGACTCACCAGGCTTCCCAGATCAGTGAGAGTGTGGTGAGTCTGAGGGAGAGCCTTTCGCTTCTTTCCACGTGCGCTACACGGATCCCTGTCTTCAATCCCTCCAAGCCAGTGACTGGCCTGAAACCTCAGGACCCACTCACCAGCACCTCCCTGGATCCCCTGACATAAAGCCCACTGATCGAGTGAAAATTTCCCCAACACTCTGGGCATCAAAGGTCAGTGAGTGTAGAACTCCAGGCCTGCCGTGCCCGAGAGACATTTCCCAGGGATTACCTGCCCCCCACCCCCCGTGGCCCGGTGACAGCTCCAGGCACACTGTGCCAGAGAAACATTTACAGGTGATTACCGGTCCCACCCCACAGCTCCAGATACAGTGCAGGTCGGCCTGGAGTGAGAACTCCAAGCCTGCCATGCCAGAAGGACACATCTCAGCAATCCACAGTCCCACGCTACGGACTGAAACCCAGCACAGCCTGGCCTGTGAGTGAGGGCTCCAGACCCACTGCACCAGAGGGACCTTTCCCAGCCTTCTCGGGTTACGGCCTGTAGACCCAGACCCAGCACAGGCTGGCCGACCTAGTACAGCCTACTAAGTGAATACTATCATCCACTATCCTTTTGTGAGCCCAGAAGACCCACCAAAGCCCAGGCCCAACCACCTGGGAAATGACCTGAGTGACACAGGAAGGCTGACCCCGGGAACCATCAGAGGGGAACCAAAGGAGCTGCAGCAAAAAAGGAACTGAACACAAGAGCTAGACCCAGGATAGGCATACCTGGAAAATCTCAAAATTAATAGACTGGCACCTGAATCTCAAAACAAGCTAAGGTTATAGCTGCACCAAAGCTCTACACCAAAGGTCAAAGGTCAGTGCTATACAAAATGACAAAGAGAAGGGGAAAAATGCAATCCCAGACCTCAAGTCCATCAGGAAGGGCAGAGGACACTAGCTCAGCTGCAATTAATGAACTAACAGATACAGCAGCAAAGGAACAACAGCAGAAAGCTATAGAGGAAATAAAACAAGAAGTAATTCCCCAAATTAAAAAAGAAATATTTGAATACATAGTATCTGAAATAAAGAATGAATTCCAGAAACATTGGGTGGAAGAACTGTGCTCACCGAGACCACGTGCAGAGAGCACTATTGCAGCTGATATATATGAATTAACAGCATCTGAAGCAAAGAAACAACAGCAGAAAGATCATGAGGAACTCAAAGCAGAAATAAGTTCTGAAATCAAAAAAGAACTTTTTGAAGTCATACGATCTGAAATACCGAAACAAGTCCAGAAATATACAGAGGAAATCCAACTTGGAAGAAACACAGCAGAAAAAGAATTAATAAC
>PVKA01045156.1:0-15708 GCA_004027165.1 Ctenomys sociabilis
TAGCAATTGTAGTAGATGCCATTTTGTTTGTAAATTAGCTGCAATGTAAAGGTATCGTACAACCACAGTTACTCCTTGAAGCAATGATTGAAATGCATATGTTGCTAGGGGAGAGGTCTGTCACTGGTTTCAGAGAGGATAAAGTATAAGTAAAATAATGAAAGTAGATACTGTGACTTAGACACTGTCTCTGCATCAGACTTTTGTCAAGTACTTAGTCTGTGTTACTTCGTTTCACATTACAGGAAGCTGGTAAAGTAGGTTCTGCTATCACCATCACAACCCCTTCCTCTGTTTTGTTTTCTTTCACATGAGTTAACTGAGGTCAGGAGAGATTAAAGTATTTTCTGAAGGTCCCTCAGATACTTAAGGGGATTGACAGACTCTAAAATTCATTCTCTTATCCACTATTTACTTTTATCCAGCTTGTTCCAGCATCATTAGATCTTAAGTGAGGGTAAAGAAGAATAGTTATTTGGTTTAATAAACACTGCTTTTAGAGGGTGTCATTTTCAGTCATATAATGTTCAATAACAACAAAAAGTGGAGCAGAAGAAAAATTATTAAAAATTACTTTTTGATAATTGTTTTGAAACACATACACTAATTTCAGAACTTTCTATTTATGAAATTAGATCACTTTTAGTTAATTATAGTATCCTTGAGTACTTCATAAATAAACTGAATGTTAACTTAAAATTTTAATCTTGTCACTTACGATAATTGGCTTTTCAGTGAAAGAATAAACAAGCTTGCATTCTACATGTAACTAAAACATCACACATTAACAATTTTTGATATAATACATTAATTGAATCTGAAACTTTTAAACTGAGTGTAAAATTAGTTTTACCTCGCTTTCCTGAGAGCTTTCTATTTTAATAAAAGGATGTCATGCTAAAGAAATAGAGATTCCAAACATATTAAAGGAGAAGAAAGCATACAACAAATGAGGAATGACCACATAGGGCTGTTGAACAGATTTGCTGTCTGAAGGGATCAAAAGGTTATGGAGCCAGCTGGTGGACATAAGTCATAATTTTGTAGTATTTTATATGATCATTTTTATATGTCCCAAACATTTTAAGAATTCTAATTATTTTGGCCAAATAGGAATTAATGTAATTTTTGTGAAACTATTGAGTTTGTATGAAGATAAATGTTATGGCTTTCTGAGATTTCTTTTGAAGTGAAGATGTTTTACTGAGCTCACTTTATATAGATCTTGTTTGTGACATTCTATATGTACATTTTGATAATTGACTTTTTTATGAGGTCAAGCACCTGCTAGTTTATGAAATATACCCACACTTGCCCTTCCTTCCAGTCAGTGACTTCTCTGAGGTAAATGCTGATGGTTCCTGATTTCCTTTGCCCTGTGATGCAGAGTGACCTTATAGGGCATGAGGTCACAAGCTTAATTATTTCTCCTACATTGTATTCTGCTCACTCACAGTGGTTCATCTCCTCTTTTAGTTTCAGAAACATTAAACATATAAAAGTCACTACTGTTATATAAATCAAAATGTCTTCTAAAGAGAGTGCCATTGCAGTTTTATGCAGTTATATCCAACATGGTATTAATTTGCAAATTTATCATCTCAGATATTGATAGAAGGATGTGTAACACATCGTGTTTAATACGTATTGATGTCATCAGAAAGCACAATCCTTTGTTCTTATCGAGTCCCTGCCTTTTTAGCTTCCTTTTGTGTTAAGGTTACCAGGGTTAGGCTGGTCCTTTTATCCCCCTTGGAAACAGAATAGGATTTCTTTGTTCAATGAAAGACATTCCTAGTAAATGTTTTGGGTTTGACTTTCAACAAGCCACATTATAGTACCTATTTTAACCTGGAATTGAAGTCACTTTTCTGATGATTGTAAAGTAGTGGTCATTCTGAGCACAAATGTGGATGGACCAACCATATACAAGAAGGTAAGGTGGAACTGTATATTATAGAAGTAGTACAAAAATGTATTGTAGTTGATGAAAATAATTTAAATATTAATGCATTCTCTAGGCAGATATGTTCAGGGTTTGTGCTGGGAAATAAATAGGAGAAAGGATAGGGAGTGGATTTGATAAATATGTGAGTCTTTTCTCACCTCTTGAAGTTCTTGAACTCATAGCAGTCTTTTCCTTCCTTTTTTAAAAAAATATATATTCCTCATATATATTTTTGGGAACTCTGTAAGGCAATCTTTTTCCTGGAAAGGATTTTCTGAATAACTGAGTATTTTAAAAATCATTGGATGCTCAAATTATTATTTTTTTAAAATTAGCCATTTTTATTGAAATATTTCAGAAATGTTTGTGCTTGAACCAGAGTTGTTCTTTGGGCCCATGCTGTAAAATTACCACCACTTACTTATTAAAGAGAATATACCCTATATCAGAATGAAAAGTCCCCAGACAAATGCACCTCTTGTACTTCTATGGTACTTTATATAGTTATCCTTCCTCCTCTTTTTATTGTCTAGTGATTGTTACAAGTCTTTAATTACTACTGGGCTATTTCATCTCATTCCTTGTAGTTTCTGCCTTGATTTCCAGTTTGCTCTTTGAAGTTTTGTGGTAGCGTGGAAGCCATGGAACGGAGCATATCTGAGTTAAATATTAAATACATTAGCTAAAAATAATGGCACAGTGGTGAAAATGTGCCTAAGTTTTAGTGTAAGCACTTCATGGTCTTTCTGTTTTTGCCTGGCTTTTTGCTTACTTGACTGCTTCCTTGACTACTTCTGTAGGTCTTCCGTGGGCTGTGGGCAGTTACTCTTTTTCTTTGAGCAAGAATGTTATAATAAAATTGGGAAAAGAAAAGGATAATTTAGTTCCACTACAGAACTGATAATTCTGAAATATCTCCTTTGTAATGGCTGTTTTTATGAATCAGCTGAAATTAACAGGATGAGCACTCCACAGAAATATCTTTACTAGCTTTCTTCTTATTCACAAGCCAATTGAAAATGATTATACATTGTAATTGGAAAGGGAGAGCATTAAATTATGACTGATATAGATAAAACACACTTCTGTTCTCTGTGAGTTTTTGCACTATGAGTTGAAAAGGATTTCTCTTAAAACAAACTGTGTTATGCAAAGCACACTTCTATATTGTGTCTGTTTGCAGTGTTTCATTGGGACCTAAGGTACTTGTTCTCTTTTTTCTTCTAGAGCATCAGAGCTATTGAGCTTAATTTTAAGTGCTCTGGCCTGATCATGTATTTAACAGCATTAAACCATTCTACTTAACTCTATTTGGCCAGTAACCTAATGGAATAACAATGAAATTTCTCCTCATTTCGTCACAACTATCTAAAAAAAAATTCCTTCCATATATGACTTGTGTTCTTTGAGATAATCTTTAATATTCTTGTGACATTCCTTATAAGTTTTTCATAGTTTTGGGGATTGAAGTAGTAAAAAGGTAAATTGAAAATGAAAGCATTCCTGGATAGAGTGCTTGTTCAGACTTCGAAGTAATAAATAGAAAATTCTCTTACCAAGTAAAGCTATAGGTAGGGAATACTATAAGGGTTTAGGTAACTTTATGGTACTGGGGAACTCATCTGTGTGACAGATACTCCAGTAATAGAGCCAGCAATCTGCTTTTTCATTATTGGTAGAAACCCTGTGCCATACTGAGAAATAAAGCAAGGAGTGACACATAAAGAGATTCAGCCACTTGTTCCTTGTGTAGCAGTGAGAATATGGGGGGATTCCACCAGTTGGGCCTCTTTCCATGGCATACTACCTAGGGAATGTTGGTAGTCATGTAACTTATGTAACAAAGATGTTGGACTTGAAAGAGCTTGAAACAATTTTATTTCTTCACACTTCCTTTTTCTTGTTTACAAGTGTCTCCCTATCTCCATCCCTTTAATGCAGAAATTTGTCCTTTCCTGGCATTGTAGTTGGTGGCAAAACCCCTAGGAGGCATAAGTGGCTTTCTCTAAGATATTTGTACACTGCGTCAAGAAGTTGAAGGTACTTAAGCGCAGGAAGACTTTTTGTAAAAGAAAATAACCCATTCATCCTGATAAATTCATTTTTTTTTAAAAAATGGAGTTCAAATGGAAATGTGTAATATACCTTCAGCTGAGATTCTAGTGGCCTTTCCTATAATAAATGGCCTACTATTACTTGCTATGAAGAGTATGATATTGATTTGTGCCATTATTCTCTTGCTGATTTGCTGAAGAACAAAAATTTATAATGCTAATGGAAATAAAGTACTTTACAAAACACTGTACCTGAATATGAGAGCATTTTTTGTGGTTCAGCAAGTGTCTAGTCAGCTTATAAACATTTTCTTTATTCTAATACAGATTACACTAGTATTAGTACTGAGTCCAGTTCAACTTGTTTTTTATGGAACAAAAAGCTGACTCTTTCATTTTGTGATATCTTTGCTCTTGTACACTGAATATATGCATAAATGCAATTTTTACTTAGAAGACATTTATAATTTTACACCATATGTATAACTTTCTTAATTTTGTTGATTGAATATTATATGCACTTGCATTATTGTATTAGTTTAGTTTGAATCTTTCTTATAATCTATATGACAATATAGATCTTACAGTTTAGAAAGAAAGCAGTAATTTAAATTTATTGTAAAGTAATTATACAAACTGATTTTACTTGTGCTCTTTGATTGTCATAGCTGATAGTATATTTTGTTCTAGGATTGTTTATAAATTCTGGAATTAAATTGGCCAAGTTATACTAAAATATTTTTTTAAATTCATTTTCCTTCCCTTTCCTCATACTTTTTTTAATGAAGTATGATACTTGTATTTTAATTTTTCTAGTGATATTATATTACTATATCCCTGTTTATTAAGATATATATGGGAGTGACTTCATTTTACATGACATTTACAGAGTTTGTTAATATTTTAGCACCTCTAGTACACACACAAAGAAAAAAATTGTTTTATATGTTTGAACACACGAATTGACCCCAGCAAGATTGAGATTGATCTGGTTTCTTCTTTCAGCCTGTTAAATGCCAATTCAGTCATCTATAGCAATACTTAGTATTTTTGTAATTTTTTGTACGTATTTTCTGTTCTATAAAACTTACTCATCACTTGAAAGGATTTTCCGTGCTTGATTCAGAGATAAAAGCAACCAAACCACCTATTTTTAGTGCTTGTTGTTTTTAAAAATCCTGTCTATGGTTAATGTCAATGCTATAATCACAGTTGTTTTTATAATCCCATGAAGGGGCTTTACAATTTACTAGGAAAAGATAATGAGACTTACATTTGAAATGTGTACTTAGACTACAGATCACTCAGCTTTCAGAAATGGAAGTAAAAAAGGAAAGAAGATTCTTAATAGAGAACTGTTCCTGCTTATTGAAAAAACACCTGGTTAAATTATTTCTATAGTAATTAAACACTCAGACTACTTCTAGCTTAGCCTATGGGTACAAATATTTAAATGAGCTTATTGTGAGCATCTTTACATTTCAGGCATGAAATGAAGAAGGCTTTTCTTTTAAACTTACTGTTAAATGTGCCTTGCATGTTTTACTCAGGCTTTGTTTTGTTTTGTATTGCCCCGTAAGGAAGGATCGATCTTCAATATCAAGGTTGGAGAAACTAAACTAGAAATAAGTCTCTAAATTTGATATAATGTGTAGTGGAGTGGGTATAAAGAGTCATGATGTTTTTCATAAACTGTTTCCTTAGGATCACTTTGAGGTTACCATATAATTTTGGATGGTTCTATGTTCAAGGTGTGGTTGGCATTCTGAAATTCCCCAGCTTTCCCCATATAAAGGCAGGTGGTTACTTTGGGTCAGAACCCTTTCTTATTCCATCTCTGCTGACTCTTGTGCAGAAGGGCTCTAGCATGGTGGTCCTCAAAGGCAAGGTGAGCAGCAGGAGGGATTATTTTCCAAAAGTGATTTTTTTTTTTTTTTGTGGACCTGGGGATTGAACCCCCCAGGCCCTTGCACTTGCCAGGGAAGCGCTTATTCCACTGAGCCGTCTCCCTGGCCCCCTAAAAGCGATTCTTAAGTTTTTTTTAAAGAGAATACAAATTGGAATTAAAACAGAAAAAATTACAAGCACCTCTGGTACATACCTTACACCGTACTCCTTCTTCAACTATATATCTTTACATGTGTATGTGTAGTTCAGAAATTTCAAATCAAATGACAATAACTAGTAATAAAAATAATATTTTTGAATGAGTTTTAAAATGATATGTAAGTGACTAATTCACTGAATCTGACAGATGGTGGTGAAATCTAATGCAAAGAGGGACATCAGAGTAACTGGCACCCTGTTTTTGCCTGAGTGGTCACTGTTTTGTGTATTTGTTGGTTGTTTTGGTAAAAGGATAAGAATGAACAAACCCGTGGTTTTTCAAACATTTTAAGTAGTAAAATGTGAAATCTTAACTGAAATCTGAATATGAAAAAAAGATAAAAATTTGACTGGGGTTTCTTTAGGGAATATACATTTTTTTCCAGTGAAAAATACTTACTACAATACTTTTTAATTGAAATATTTATACTTTTTTTCCTTCAAGATTTTGATTGGCATAATTGCAAACTACTTAATTACCTACTCACTAAATACCACCTTGCTGTAGCAAATGATCTTTTGCACCACATAACGCTGTGATGCACATGTGTGCATATACACACATGGTATAATACAGGGCAGATTAGTAAAGAGTCAGTATACACTTTGTCTTACGCAGAGACAAGTCATTCAGATTTGTTATCATGCAGAATAACTTTTTCTGTAACTCGTACAATTTTGTATGGCAACTTGCTACCTCTCAGGCAGATAACCGGCTGTGCTCTTCATAGAGTTTCATAGTAGATAGCACCTGGCAGTGGCCGAGTGTCAGCTCGGTGTGGGCCTCCACATACTGTCTGAAATAGCTGTGCTCAGGAAGCACAGAAACTGAGAATTTGCTATGTTAATGTGTGGTACATCCTTTGTTATTTTGACTTGAAATACGCTAACATGTGAGACATGTTTTTAGGTCTGATTTTAGACCTTAAATATGATAGTATAGTTTGATTATTGGGTTAGTCAGTAATCTTTTACTAACCATCATTTGACAGCTCTTTGTAATAATCATTTTTGCCCATTTTACTTAGTAAATTGTCATTGAATGAGAATAAATCTGTTGAGTGGGTATCCATTTTTTCCCCCAGCGTTATAGTAAGTGCAGTAGTTTCTGTGAAATGTTCTATGTGGAATCAGTAAATTGATTTGTACAGTTTGTAAGAAACACAACTTGAGTTTTGGTCTTCTTTCTTTCCCGTTAAATATTTAAAAGTAGATTATGCTTTAGATTACATCTTTTGGTTGAGGGTTTCATATGTAATTAATTCTACCTATATTTGATTCCTTCTTGTATCGCATGTGTACATGCCTTGTGGTCCTGTAGTGTGCCTGATATGAACAACAGAAATGATTATTTTTAAAGTTTATTATTCAACTACATTAGCATGATAATACATAACTTTTTTTTTTTTCTTTTGCGAACCGGGGATTGAACTCAGGCCCTTGCTCTTGTCAGGGAAGCGCTTATTCCACTGAGCCATCTCCCTGTCCCCAATAATACATTACTTTAAAAAAAAACTTTGGTAAATACTGTAGAGATGCTGGAAAGCAGCTGTTAATGCTTCTTACAAAAGCAGACTTTCCTTTCTGTTAGTTATTGGCCAAACATCTTCAGTAGTGATTGGTAAAAAGCTAGGGATTTGAGGAGCAAACACATCCAGTACAGATCATTTCAAAGGAATTGTATTAACCTTTACTTCTAATCAGTAAATCTTTTTTTCTACTCCTTTTGGACTTGCTGCATGCAGTTGTTAGAATGGCTTGTTAAATGATCTATTTGAATGCTGAGATAAAACTGTATAGACTGAGTTGGAGTAGAAAATATACATATTTGTTTATTGTTTTTAAAACTTCTTTATCTTAGAAAATGTCAACATTTACAAAAGTACAGAGTAATGCAGTGATTTTCCATGTAGCAACTACCTAATCTCAGCTGTCACTCTTGGGAATTTATTCTGTTGATGGCCTTCATCTTCTGTACCTCAGTATTTTGAAGCCATTTTCAAGCAGAATATTACTTTATATATAAAAACCTATTTTATCTTAAAAGATAAGGATTCTTTTTAACAAAAATTATAAGACCTTTAGAATGCCACAAAATTAAAAGTAATTTATTAACATTATTCAGCAACTAAATATTTATATTTCCCAAGTAGGTCACATAATTGTTTTTTAAATTCATTTATCTAATTTGAGGTTCACAGAAAGATCTATGTATTACAGTTAGTTGACTGTATTATATCTCTTATAGTTCTTTTAATCTATAGAATGTTTGCCCATCAATAAATCAATCATTTGTTTGACTACAGTCCCTTTTTCCTTTTGATTTATTTGTGGGTGATACAGTAAAACCTACATTAATATTTCACATTGTGTGCAGGACTACAGAATTTTTACTTTATTTAATTAAGTTTGCATCTTTCTCCTACTGTTACAATCCTACTCTTACAGTCTTGACATAGAAGTTTTTAGTTTTGATATAGTCTTACTTATTTTTACTTTTGTAAAACCCTGTACAATTTGATTCTAAATCACAGTCTTGATTGTTCATCTGTTTTGCTTGAAATATACACTTAACGCTTTGTATTTCTATGAATTTGACTGCCTTTGGTATATAAATGAATTCATACAGTGTTTGCCTTGTGGTGACTGGCTTATTTCACTTAGCATATTATCTTCAAGTTTTGTGTGTGTTGTTGTATACGTCAAAATTTAGGCTGAACGTTCCATTGCTTATATTTACCCTATTTTACTTATCTGACCATTCAGTAGTGATCATTTGAGTCTCTTCTACTAAATGAAATTGTGAGTGTTGACAATATGGATATTGCTGTTATGAACTGTGGCATAAAGATACCTCTTCAAGATCATGCTTTCAACTGTATTTAGAGCAGCTGGATCATATAGTGATTCAATTTTTAGGGTTTTTATTTTTTGAGCAATCTTCATTTTGTTTCTATAATAGACATAACACTTTAAATTCCCACCAGTATTGCCGAAGGTCCTCAACAACCCTTAGCACTTTCCATTTTACTGATAGCAGTCATCTTCATGGGAGTGCAATGATTATATCTTTATGGTTTTGGTTGCATTTTCCTAACTGTAAGTGATGTTGATCATCTTTTCATATGTTCATTTTATATTATCTTTGGGAAAATATCTTTAAATTCAATGTCTAGTTTTTAATTTTTTTGACTTTTTTTGTTGTTGTTGAGTTGAAAGAATTCCTTATATGATCCATATGTTAACCTCTTATTAAATGCATGATTTGAAAATATTTTCTTCCTTGTTTCTTTTTTTCTCTGTTTATTGTGTTTTGATACATAGAAGATTTTAGTTTTGATATAGTCTAACTTATTTTTACTTTTGGGGCATGTGCTTTCAAGAAATCATCAAACTATCCAGTGTGACAAAACTTCATGTTTTCTTTTAATAATTTTATAGTTTTAAGTTCTTATATTTGGTCATTTCAACTATTTTGGGTTAGTTTTTGTATATAATGTAAGCCACGGTTAAATTTAAAATAGATACTGTGTAGTTTCCATGCACATTCAAATGCATGTCTCACCTAGTTTCCTCATTTAACATATCCTAGAGATTAAGGTATTGCTTATCTCTATCTGTTTGTTTGTTTTTTTTAAATAGCTGTGTGATACTTTCATTTTATTGGGGCTGGGGAGATGGCTCAGTGGAATAAATGCTTCCTTGGTAAGCACAAGGGCCTGAGTTCAATCCCTGGTTCTACCAAAAAAACCAAACAAACAAACAAAAAAACTACATTGAAGATAACATTGTATAATACAACAACCATTGTTGAACTTTCATTTTATTGGTGGGCTATGTTTTATTGATTAACATTTGGATTAATGGAACTTTTTTCTGTCCACGGTAATATGAACTTGTTCATATGTCGTCTCCCCATCATCTGCTTTGGATACATTTGTAAAATGCCATTGCTGAGTTAAAGGGTTGATTGTGTATGTAATTATATTTTGCCAAATTATTTGTCCCAGCTCTGGTACCATTTTACATTTTAGTAGAATGTATGTGAAGACATATCTTTCTGCTGTCCTCCCAGGGGAACATATTTTAAAATTACCTTTTGCTTTTGGAATCTTGTGACCATGATATGTGAGAAATAACATCCCATTGTCATTTTATTTTTCTGTTAGGAATTAATTTAGTGTTTTCTCATATGATTGTTTCTTGGCTTTGTTTTTAACAGTTCATATCTTGGCTTCTTTTTTATTTGTAACTATTTGATTAGCCCTTTTAAGATTCAAGTATTTTCTAGTTTGCCATATTCCTTCATTTTTTTTAAAACTCTTAATTGTTGCCAAATTGCCTTCTAAGATGATAGCAGTTTTTTCTTGATAGGATTTTTCTGATATTTTCTTCAGGTACTTAATCATTTCTCTCTTACCAGTCAGGATTGGTTCTGCTTAATGTATGAAGAATAGATAATATCGTTTCTTACATGCTGTTTATCCTAGAAGGGCTTTCTGTACAATAAATTTCTATTTGTAGTTTTGTCTGCTCTATCCCATATCTGTAGTTAATTTATATTTTAACATTTAATGGTAATGACCTCTTCTTCCCAAAAGCCCTTCTTTGAGTGTTTTCCTGACTTTGCTGTTTTTCCAAATTAACTTTATAATCAACTTGTTTAACTTAAGGAAGGGAAGGTACAATGCTATTTTTGTTGTGATTGTGCTTAAATTATAAAGCAATTTAAGGAGACCTGCCATATTTAGAGCATTAGGTACTCTTAAGAATAGAAGAGGATAACTTGTCATTTGTTTAAATCTTTTTCAGATTTAAAAATTTTCCTTGAACAGTTTTAGAAATATGTTGTTACTTTTTTGTTGTTTGTTTGTTTGTTTTGGTCATTTCTTAAGACAGGATTTCACTGTGTAGTTCAAGCTTGCCTTCAATTCAATTCCTGCCTCAGCCTCTGGAGTCTGGGATTCCGGGCATGTGCCACCACACCTGGCTTAGAACATATGTTAAGTCATTTTTCTGGTAGTTTATTTCCTTGCATGGCATCATTTAACTAGATTTTGTTTGCATATGTGAATGCCATTGACCTTTCATTAGTTATATAAATAGGTACTATAAAATTTTCTTATTGCTTATATACACCTTTGTTGATTTATTATTTTTTAGACATGCATAATCATCTCACTTATAAGCAGAAAAATAGTTTTGCCTTTCTTCTTCAGCTACTATGCTTCTCACTACTTTATATTGTTATTTTAGTGTTAAATAAGGACTGAGCCAACTAATTAGGAATTGTAAGTATAACACATTGTATAACACTGATGATATGAGCTTCTGTACTTTGAAGGTAAATTTTTTGTAGTTTGAAATTATAGCTACATCAGTGAGTAATTCATTAGATCCATATGACCTAATAACCATAATTCTATAAGTTACAGAATTGGTCGTATATGAATGTGGCTTATGTAGAGATATAATCTATCACTTGTGATTTTTCTCAATTTTGGGAATTTGTGGAATAACTAAATATGCACATTGTGCTGCAGGAAATGGTGCTTCTTCAGACAGCCAAGACATCTCACTATGAGGATTCTCTCTCTCTCTCTCTCTCTCTCTCTCTCTCTCTCTCTCTCTCTCTCTCTCTCTCTCTCTCTCTCTCTTTGGTGGTGCTGGGGATTAAACCTGTGCCCTCATGCATGTTACTACCGAGCTACACTCTTCCGCCCATCCCTGCTTTTTTTATTTTATGTTCAGGGCAGGGTCTTAAGCCGCTGACTTTGCACTTGTAATGCCCCTTCCTCGACCTTCCAAATAGCTACAATTACACACATGTACCACAACACTTGGCCTGAAGATTTATTTATTATGTACCAGCCCCCTCTTCTGCACCTTCTTATTCAGGTAATCTCCTCCACTGATGGGATTTAATTTAATTATTTGCATGTAAACATAAAATACCTTGTACCAGATACATGTAAGTTCTTTAAGGTATATTATTTTTGTTGTTGGCATGGTCTGTCAGACTAGTTAATGCATTTTGTTAATTTTTAAAAATTTCCTTAATGATAATTTATTTGTTATAACTATATTTCCTCCCTCCTCTATTAACTACATTAGACTAAGCAAAAAAAAATATAGCTCTAATTTGAGAGTGGCTGTCTGCATTAAAAATGTTTTGTTTTTATTAGTTGAATAATTTAAAAGAGAAAGTTTATGTTCTTGTTATACATGTAGGATCTCTACTATTACAGTATTTGTTAGGCTTTAATTTTTTTTGAAACTTAATTTTCCATGTTAATTCTTTAAAAGCTGTGCTAAATGCAATGGTTAGTGTTCTCTTTGTTCAACTTTTCATTCTTCTCTAAATCATTGCTCAGATATAAATAGTTTTTTAAGATGAATTGTGAGATATAATCAGTGTGATGTAGTGGAATAATGATGTGCTTCTATAGAAGCATTATGCTCATTGCACTGTATGAATGTTTATGTCTTCAGCAGTTTGATTCCACTTTGTCATGTTTCTGGGCTTAAGCAAATATATTTCACAGGCCTGCTTATTTTGTTTTCTCAGGGCTTCCATTTCACTACTTTCTTAATACTCCATTCCAATTCAGACATAATTTGTATTTCATTGTGATCTTGAAGCCATATAGCCATCATAAACACATATAAATGTATTAAATAATCCACTGAAATCTCTTCTTAGGACTAAGTACATGACTTTAATCTCTTCATTCCTAAATGACCTAACACCGAGCTCTAGTAGATTTTTAAATATTCAGGTAATAGAATTTCATAATGTCATTTTGTTCCTTAGATTACTTTTCATTGGGCAAAAGAAGCACTTTATCACTGGCTCCTTTGTTAATTTAATGTAGTCTCAGGTTTTGAAGCATTTTCTTATTTTCTGGCAGTGCTCTTTGCTCAGTGTGTATTTTTTGCCCTATGCTGGCATCAGCCATTTCTTTAAGGAACCTTGGTTCCTTTTAATGGAGGTACTAGAAATGAAGATCTGGGTACTTGGGGTGCTTATTGCTATTGGGGTTTCACTCTGTCTAGGACATCTCAGTGGGTATAACTGGAAAATATCTATATTTCTCTTTGTGTCTCTGTCTCTCTTTCATATAAAAAAAAAAAAAACTTGAGTTCACATTTTTATCTACCACCACCACCACCACCAGAGGATTCATTCTGTTCTTCCCTTTTTGCTTATTTGTAATTTCTTTCTCTGAATGAATAACCTCACCTTTACAATGCAGTTACTTTTTTTCAACTCTAGTAGACATAAAAAGTAACTTAGAATTGCTTGTCCATATCCTGTGGGAAAAAAAAGAAAACAACACTTTACCAAGTATGGTAAAGACAGATTTTTGCATCTTTTGGGATGTTTTTCTGATGTTATTTAGGTCAGCTCCTTTTCCTTTGTCTTGTTCAATGAGGTTATGCCATATATTTTTGATATGGCCAGCTTTATTTATCTAAGCTTCTAGTTCATCCTGGGTTCCTCTAGCATTCTGTTTAATTCATGATTTTCTTAAAATTTTATATTCAATAAAATTTAACCTTTGTGGTCTATAGGTTTTTAGGTTTGAATAAGTAAATATAGTCTCTTAGGAGTTCTAAGTGAGCCAGGTGTGTTGGTACACACCTGTACTCCAAGCACTTGGGAAGTTGAGGCAGGAAGATTGCTGTGAGCTCAAGCCCAGCTCGATCTACATAGTGAGTTCAATCCCAGTTTGAACTATCCGCAGAGACCTCGTCTCAAAGAAGAAAACTAAAAAGCTATCAGAGTTCTAAGTGAATAGAGTCATAGTACCGTACAGAACACTTCTAAAGCCTTAAAAATGTCCTTGTATACCTCTTTATGATCAAACCTTCTTCCTTCAATACATGGTAACCATTGATCCATTCTCTATCCTTGTAGTGCTAACTTTTCCAAAATTTCATATAAACAGAATGATTTGGCATATAGCTTTTTGGATTTGACTTCTTTCACTTTGCAAAATACATTTAAGATTAATCTTCATTATTGCATAAATAAGTAGTCCATTCCTTTTTTGCTAAATAGTGGTCCATTATGTATCTAAGCCAAAGTTTGTTTATCCATTCACTTGCTTAAGGATATCTGTGTCTTTCCAGGTTTGTGTGATTGATTAAGGCAGTAATAACTATGTATAGGATATGTGTGAACATAGCTTTCAATTCACTTGAGCAAATACCTAGTAGAAATGCAATTGCTGGATTGAACTAAGTATAACTGTAGAAGACATCGACCCAACCTTTTCCAGCATAGTTGCACCATTTTGAATTCATACCATTAATGAATGAGATTTCTTGTTGCTTTGTCTCCTTTCTAGTATTTGATACTACTTTTAGTTTTATAATCTTTAGGCTTTATAGTATTAAGTATGTTTGTATTTCACTGGGATTCTAATTTGCCTTCTACTATTAACTATTAAGCATGTGTTTATATGGTTATTTGCTATGAATATATCCTTTTTGTGGGAAATGTCTGTTTAGATTTGCTCAGAGTTTTATTTATTTATTTTGTTACTGGGTTGTTTGTTTTATTATTGAGTTTTCAGAGATCTTTATGTGAACTAGGCATAAGGATATACATCTCAAAGTTCTTTTTTACAATCTGTGGCTTGTCTTTCCTTTTTCAAAAGTAGCCGTTGCATGACATGTTATTAATTTTTAATAAAGTCCAATTTATCTGTTTTCTCTCTTTGAAGATGTTTTGTTATGTCTAAAAGTTCATTGGCAAGCCCTAGATCAAGCTGATTTTCTCCTACATTTTTTTCTAAAAATGTTATAGCTTTATCTTATGTCTTCATCTTTCCATTTATTTGTCTATACAAGTATCATTCATGCTTGTCTCATCCTTTTTATCATGTTTTCCAAGTTATTAAATCACTGTCTATATATGTAACACATCTTAAGAATTGTATTTTTTTTTCTTTTGATGTTCAACTTTTTATTTTGATAAAATCAATATTAGAGCATATGGAGTGGTAGCATCTAAACTAATAAGATATTTCATGGTTTCTTAGAAGTTTAATTATCACTATATATAAAACACTTCTTCAGAATTTCATTTACCCTGTTTTTCTTCTATATAGAACTGAGTAGTATCAAGTAATAAAATCAAAGGACATCACAGTGTCTAATTTATTGTGCAAATCTGTTGTAATATCACGAATGTCTTATACGGTGATCTGTTTTTCACATATATCTCACCTTTCAGGCATCATCCAGATCTCTACAACCTTATTTTAAAATCTATTAACTGTTTTAGATCTCATCAGTTTTCTTTTCTTTGACTTCCATAATAGCTTACTGTTACTATAAATAACACTGTCCTTAGTGTGCTTCATGTACTTAGTACATTGTTTTGTTACCACTTGATGGTGAAACCGCTGAATAGTTCTGGGAGAGAACAAAAGTAAAAAGGTAAAGATAGCAGGGCATGGTGGCACACTCCTGTAATCCCAGCACTTGAGAGGCTGAGGCAGGAGAAACGTTGTGAATTCAAGACCAACCTGGGCTGCAAAGTGAGCTCAAGGCCAGCCTGAGCTGCATAGTGAGACCCTGTCTCAAAAA
>PVKA01045157.1:0-15708 GCA_004027165.1 Ctenomys sociabilis
GGGCACGCGCCTGGACCTTTAAGTCAGCATATTGTCCAGTGCCAGATAGCATTTCCTGTGTAATTGCTTTAAGATTCTCATCTCCACTATCCTGATTACTCTGTGCCTGCTCTGAAATCAATGTCTTTAATTGTGATTCAAAATGCAGGAATTGTGCGTATGATAGACATGTGCGCGCAAGATGGGTTATGTCACTTGGCGTCATTTGGAAGCCTTGAATTATGTTATCCAAACAACCAGGTGTGTAAGGGCCTTGGACACCATTATCTAACACACTCTGCCTTAATTCTTTCAGGAGCAAAATGTTAAAGGCTGCATGAGTACTGCGTTTACGAGTAGGGTGTTCTGGATCTGTCTCTTCAAGGACAGGAAAGCACACCTCAAGTCACTGTACTTTGGCCTCCTTAAGGGTGGGGAAGGAGGAGGCACGTTCTTAACCTGAAGGTTCTGTATGCCTGAGGGAAGAACTGTAGGGAGTGGAGGGGCGGTGGGGAGAACAGGGAGAGGATTATCTATATTTTTTAAAGAGACTTCCTTGTTTTCTAGAAGACCATTAGCAAAGTCCTGTCCCATGTGATACAACTCTTTTGTTATACTTCCAACAGAGCTCTTCTCAATTACAACTACCTTGTTTACTAGCCTTGGGTCAGCATCCTTGGAATGCTTTGTAATGCTAAACTGTTGATCTGCATTCCTTCCTGGGCTGTTACAATGGAGGGCCCAAACGGCTCCCTTTACCAGGTTATAAGCGGCTATAGTTTGTGGGTGAATTTTTCTTTTCTGAGCTTTGGCTACATAGAAGCTCTTACCAATTTCATCCCAAATCTTGAGATCTAGTGTACCAACTTTGGGAAAAGATGGATAAAATGTAGCTATCTCATGGAGTAGTCCAAAAACTTGCTTAGATGGCACCTTAATACCAGCATCTTTTAACAATTTCACAATCAACAAACTAAATTCTTTCTCTTCTGTGGATAAAGACTGAGCTTGCCCCATTGTTACCCTTGATGAAAAGATTCCTACTTGCTACTTGCGTCTGAGCACTATAATTAATAAAATGCTCCGCTTACCTTTAAATTGGTCTCGCAAGGTCCAGTGGGTCACCTGCACTTGATTCTTGTTGCGAAGGTCGTGTGATCAGGCCACGTCGGGCGCCAATTGTAGGAGACACTTCCTGGTCCTTGTCTCAGTCCAAGAAACCAATATTTGTAATCCCAAAGTTATGTTATTGGAATCCCATCAAGTTGATTCCAATCTACCACTTTCCATGCAGCCCACGGTGAAAATGAGGACACTAAATTATATTTTTAATCATTGGGGAGTTGAGGGGCTCTAGGCCCAGCCATGAAGATTGCTTTCCAGAACCCAGAGAGGGACCCAGGGCCTCACCTAGTTTTTATTCAGTGGGGGAGTGGCTTGAGGATTGAGAATTGTGGGAAGCAGGTGACTACTGTGAGCTGAGCTAGGTGTGGGGCCTACATTTACCTCTGCCATATGCAGAGAGGATATGCAGAGAGAGTAATCTGCATTATATAGTATTTAATGTTTTTGGGAAGTCTAGGGCTTCAGCTTTGATGTAGTCTTTCAAGCTCCAGGAAGTCATAGCCTCTGTCTGGAGGCTCGATCCCAGCTGGCAGCACAGAGCATTAGCTCTACCATCCTGTCTCCACCTGGCTCACCTTAAGGAGCAGCAGGCTTACCAGGGAAACACGCATGCCACCTTCAAAGACTATCACCAGCACCTCAGCTAGACCAATACACATTGCTTAAGGCCAATTGAAGGATAAACAGAAGTCCTAGCCAGCTCTGTGTATAACAATATGAGGAAATAGGATCAGACTCAGTCAAAATGGAGACAGTCACTTTTCTTTCCAGGAGAATTGCTCAGGTGGTCCCCCACAATTTTCCCCTTTCTCCTTCTTCCTATTGGAAGAATATGCTTCCGTGTTTTATGAGGGTATTGAAATTTTGGTGTTCTGGAGAACTTCACAATCTTTTAAATTATTTTTTTAAAATTTTGATGCAGGGTCTGAGCCCTTCTGTCTCAGCCTCCCCAGTGCTGAGATTATAGGCATTTGCCACTATGCTGGCTTTCAGTGGCCAGCACAGAGCGACTGGAATTCCAGGCCCAGCACAGCATACAGTACCAGGGATCGAACCCCGGTCCTTGAGCTTACCAGGCAGGCGCTCAGACCACTGAGCTTCCTCCCCATCCCGAATTTTGCAATCTTAAACTTTAAAAGTGCATGCATGACTTTGCTTTTGTCTCTGACTATTCATTATTACATCTTTTTGCGGTGCAATTGGGAGAGTCCTCGAAAAAGTCAAGTGAGCTTTTTGGGATACGTAAAATTTTTCTGCAACTATGTACATATCGATGGAGAGGTTTTTATTTTTTCAAGATGTGGACTATTTTCAACAGGACTCAAATTAATTAATATGATTTATGAAGCCCTAGAATGTCGTGTTAGTTGACAACGTCATTATGAGTGAAATAACTGGATCAAGACACAAGTACAATTGCCCCTGCTCTCAACCCTGTGTGACAACCTCAAGTTCCTTTTTTGGAAAATTGCATTTCGAATTTTTTTTTCCAATTTCCATTGTTCTGTTTTGTACTTATGTGCAGTTCCATGGCTATAACACTCATGAGAACTGGGAAATGTTGTATGACACATCTTCCTTCTTTCACCATTTCTTTCCATTGCCTTCTCATGCTTGTTTGCTCCCCTACAATTTGCAAGAATCTGCAGCCCTACTTCGTATGACATATCTTTTAGTTTGCTCTTCACTTATACCTTCAGTGTCTCATGTAGGGAGAAACCATGCAACGTGCATGCTTATGGGTCTGATTCAACTCCCTGTAACATCACACTCTTGGCATACAGCCATTCACCCAAAAATGTTTCAAGTGAATCCAACTTTGGTGGGGAGTTGTGCTGTGTAATGTCTAAGCCCAACATTCTGTCATCCGTTCTTCTACTCACAGACATCTCCTCTCTCAAAAGTTTGTTATTGCATGCTCTGGTCCTATGAAACAGGAATACGGGCACCCCTGAGTTATAAAGGCATTGAGTGATTTTTATGTAACTTTAATTACTTTCTCGTGCTCAGAATAGACGTGAACCCAATTTTACAGAATATGTCTCTGTCATCAAGCATGTTAAAGAAAGAATGGAAGAAACGACAATGACAGAGAGAGAGAGAGAGAATGCAATAGAAATGAAATGAAAAGAGAAATCAAGGGAAGGATAACAGCAAAGGGAGGACAGGAGAGGGAAAGGGACAAGAGGAGAGAGGCAAAGAGAATGGACAGAAGGAAAAAAAGTGATGGAAACAGTATAAATTTTAAAAACCTGGAAATGACACCTCACCCAATCTTTGGGTCCAGGTATTTGTTATGTTCGATGTCGACCTATTTATGGTAGACTTTCAGTGAGTGACTTGATAAGATATCTTAGACACTTGATTTTGAGCAGAAATAGGATGATAGGAAGCACAGGGGGAGGTCTAAGTGGTCTAGAGGTTCTTCTAAGATTAGTAGAAATAGGATCTACCACCCACCGATACTGTATTTATTAAAGACACACACACTAAATAAATTAGAAAACACAGTAGCAAGAGAACGACTCGGTCCACATTGTTTAAAATACAAACCCATGTTTCAAGCAAGGACAACAAGCATGAAGAGGAATTTACTGAATAAGAATGTGTTTTATTTTTATGCAACTGTTTTAATAAAGTGTTGCTCTTGCGGAGTAGTCTCATATTCGTCTGTGAAATTAGGTTATGCGACATACCAGAAGGGTATCATTAAAATCTGAAACATAGGTTCAGCATTTTTAATAACTTCATGTACATATTTCTAAAAAATACTCAAAATGATTAGATATCTAAATATTAAAAACCTAAACCATCTACTATAAGGGAAAATATGTAAACATCTTTGAGATATATTTATAGGTGGAAACTTCATGAAGAAAACCAAAACGGCTTGCACACACTTCAAAGAATCAACAGCGGGGATTTCACCATAATTAAAAAAAAAAAAAAACTTTTGCACATCAAAAGAAATCAACAACAGACTGAAAAGACAGCCCACTCAAAAATGTTAATTAGCTGTTCCTCAGATAAAGGACATATGTCTAGAACACATAAAGAATTTTACAAAAATCAGGCCACCAAAATTCAAAGACCCAATCCAAAAATGCATATCTGGGATGAATACAAACTCCTATGATGAAGAAATAAAAATGGCCAATAAATATATAAAATATATATATATATATATATATATATATATATATATATATATATATGTTGAACATCATTGTTCGTTTGCAAGATGCAAAGGGAAACAGCAAGGAGATTTATAATAGCTAATTCCTAAAAACAACCCAAATGGCCATCAACCTGGGAATGATAAGTAGGTGTGATTTTTTATATAACAGAGTATTACTCAGCTGTACAGAGGAATAACCTTGAGACTACTTGAGACCAGACTCATTAGTGAAATAAATTGGACCTGCATGTGTAAGCATGACATTGTCTCCTGAGTGTTGGAATCTGAAAGAGTAAGTGAGAAAGAGAAAATGAGATGGGGGTTAAATGAAAATAAAAGGAAAGGAAAATGAAAAAGAAGTGTCATATCTATCTATCTGTCTGTCTCTCTACCTAGCTAAGCACCCACCCACACACCCATCCATCTATCCATCCATTCATCATCTATCTATCTCTCTCTCTATCTATCTCTCTCTCTATCTATCTATCTATCTATCATCTATCTATCTATCTATCTGTCTATCCACCTGTCTATCTGCCTGCCTGTCTGGCTCTCTGTCTACCTAGCTAAGCACCCATCCACCCACCCACCTATCTATCCATCCATCCATCTATCTATCTATCTGTCTGTCTATCTATCTATCTATCTATCTATCTATCTATCTATCTATCTATCTATCTATCTATCTACCTACCTACCTACCTACCTGTCTATCTGCCTGTCTGTCTGTCTGTCTACCTAGCTAAGCACCCATCCACCCACCCACCTATCCATCCATCTATTATCTATCTATCTATCTATCTATCTATCTATCTATCTATCTATCTATCTATCTATCTATCTACCTACCTACCTGTCTATCTGCCTGCCTGTCTGTCTGTCTACCTAGCTAAGCACCCACCCACCCACCTATCCATCTCTCCATTCATCTGTCCATCCATCCATCCACCCATCCACCCATCCACCCATCCATCCACCCATCCATCCATCCATCCATCCATCCATCCATCCATCCATCCATCCATCCATCCATCCAGCTAGCTATCTAGCTACCTACCTACCTACCTAGCTACCTACCTACAGAAAGATACATGCTAACATTAAATTTACTGCGACATACTATAATGTTGTTATGGATAACATCTGATGAGATCTGGTGGAAATTTCCCAGTGATTGAAGAGACTAACATTCTGACCTGGTTTTGGGTGGTGGAATCATAGTTTTATGTGTCCTTCCCCCTCTGTGCAAGGCTACTGCTCCGTATCCTATATTACTGTGATGTACGTACCCAAGTTTTATCTTCCATTATTCTTATTCTTGGGATTTAACTGAGCTAAATCATACTTTGTCAGTGGTTCATGCATGAAATATCTATATCTGCTATTTGAATATTTTGAAGACAACAATTGTCTTCAAATACAATTACCATGGTTGAATGCTTCTCATTTTATCGAAATTCTCTACCATTTTTAATATTATTTTAAAACTATTTTTATTCTCTTTAGAAAATAAAACGGGAAAAAATAAATTGTGCACCAAATAAACTTCAAGTGTAATTTCATCATTTACAGAAGCAAAATAAACTAAAATTTTAAATAAGTTTTGCAGTGTACCCTAATTTTACCTCTTATTTCTTTTTTGATTTTATAAAGAGAGTACAAAATAGTATTAAAACAGAAAAATTACAACTGATACAGAATTTCACTGAACAAAGTAACATGCAATTCTTAGGATTTGTTGTAATACAGTGTCATCTAAAAAGTTGTTCATATCATCAGAACAATCTCATGCAAAATTGGAATAAGAAAATAGGCAAGAAATTAAGAAAAAAAAAAAAAGGACAATGAACTGAAGAAAAAAGATAAAACAAAAGTATTATCTGCTCCTTTCCATACACCAGCAGAAATGCACAGTACAGTTGTCCAAACCATCCTGCTTATGTAGACAGACAAATTTCCTTCACCTATTCCCTCACCTGTCCTGTTCAACCTAATAACTCTTTCCTTTGGAATTAGTTCATTCCCTTACCTCAGACTTCAAGGAAGAGAAATATATCTGATATAACTTCTGGGATTCGCTCTCAGATTTCTTTAACATGACATTCCATGTTTGTGGATAAAGGTGATATTCAAGATTTTCTGACAAAGGACACAAAATATATAGGACGCTACAAAATATGACAGTTTTATCAATTTTCCAAGGGGAATGAGTAATTGCTAGCAGGATTTGTTCTACCGCTCAAATATCTAGCTCTGGGAAATTGAGCTAAGACTATAAATCTGCTTGCATGTCATTGTTGACGTCATGCATTCACCCCAAAAGATGCCAAGCTCACGGTCTGTACTGCAAATACAATTTTTCTGTTTGATTGCCTGGGAATGCGGTATGAGAACGCCCCATTCAACCATAAAAACAAACACAGAAGTGCTCGTTCCTAATCCACCTTTGCTGTATTTGCATAGTTGGCCCAACTAACTGAAACAGGGATGACAGATTAGGGGGAGCGAAACACAGCAGATGGCTTTGCTTTTGTACTGATTTCGTCTCACGCTTTCTTTGAGGACCTTCACCCCTTTGCAGGGTGCGACACTGTGCCAGTCTTTGGCTGTTTGCCTATTTCGTTCTTTGGTGACAGCCCTAGCTGCCTGGTGTTACCGGTATTCAGTCTAAATCACCTGTGGGCACCCACCATATACCCATGGGTCCACCCCACAGTTGTGCAAGTGGGGAAAGAGTTTGCATAGCTCCTCGGGTACACTGGCAGGGTGTGGAAGGGGGTACTCCTACACCACACAGAGGATTCCTTTCCCACAGAGAATTCTGCCATTATGTGATTTTTAAAAATATTCATTTATTTATTGTGCAGTGTCTCGCTACACAGACTGGACTCATTGTGAACCTGCTGCTTTCAGCCTCCCCAGTGCTGAGATTATAAGCACAGCCCACCACGCCCGGATTCAGTCTCTGGGGGCAAGGCCAGCACAGCCCCTGGTGCCGGGGATCGAACCTGGGTCCCTGCGTTTCCCTAAGCAGGTGCTTAGTCCACTGAGCTATCTCACTGACCCTCTGCCATTACTTCTTCCAGTGCCCTAAAAATCACTCTCTGTCCTTCTGTTCATTCTTCTACCCCTAAACATCAGAAGTCTTCCCTCTTAAGGTACTTTTCAGCTTTTTCTACTTTAGGAAAGAATTATATAGTAAAAGTGTGTGAAGGAGAGATTGGGCCTGCCTGCACACACATGTAATCCCAGATCTTGGAAGGCTGAACACCGGCAGATTACTATGAGTCTAATTTGTGTAGTGAGACCCTGTAGACCCTGTACAAAAAGTTAAAAAAAAAAAAAAAAGTGTGTGAAGGGGACTTCAACACAATTATAATAGAGAAACAGGGACAAAGACCTGGATACAAAGCCCCATATTTATGAACAATCCTTACATTTCAGTGTGGTGCTAACTGTCCCCTATTGACACCTTAGTCTTGTAACTCACGGCCAAACCCCCTATTGATACTACAGTTCAGGCACGACGTGCTATTTTTTTCTACATTTTTTTCGTATTTAGTCTCAGAATCAGCATCTTATCACACGAAAAATTGAAACTCATCACATAATCATTTTACTCATGGCATGCAGATTACTTTCCAGATAGTAATTCCTCCGTTTCCATGAGCATGTGTTGTGTTCTTATCATTTTATTCTGATATTGAGCACACTACCAGTTTAAATTACAAGGAATGAAAATGACACAGAAGATAATGATGCAATTCTCGTACGCCTGTGCGTTCATCTATGCGGATGTCCAATAAGAAAACCGTGCCCTGCGCACATTTCATTTTTTATCATTTACGTCCCAGTTAACACCTTCAAAAACCTCAGGATTCAGTGCAGACACGGAGTTACAGAAAGAGCTTAAGTGATTTATCCAGGAGAAGTACAACCTTGGTTTTTATAACCAGATTCAACATGCTTCTATTGCTTGGCTATCTATTTATTTATTTATTGAAGAGAGTACAAAATAGTATTAAAACAAAAATTACAAGGTAGGCTAGATAGCTCATTAGACTAAAGAACCTGCTTAGGCAGAGTGCACAGGAGGGGGTTCGATCCCTGGAGTGCTGTGCTAGGGCACATTGAGACTGAGATTGAGATTGGGTGTAGTGGCATGCATCTGTAATCCCAACGCTTGGGAGGCTGAACTCAGTCGGATCACTGCACGTCCGATCTACATAGCGAGACCCTGTACACCCTGTACTAAATACAAACAATAAAAAAGCAGAGTTCCAAAATTACAAGTGAATTTCACCAAACATAATAATATGAATTTCGCAGTATTTGTTGCAAAGCCTTTTCTTGTCTTCAAATTAGTTGTTCATATATTGTTAGATATACATTACACAAAATTGGAAGAAGAAAGAAAAAAGTATACATATGTATACATATAAATCTCTACAATGTATTACATATATGAAACTAAAAAGAGGTAAAGAAAAAAGGAATTGAAAACAGGAGGCAAAAAAATTAAGCATTATGGTGGCGCAGGCCTGTCATCCCAGAACTCGGGAGGCTGAGGCAGGAGGATTGTTGTGAGTTCAAGACCAGCCTGAGCTACAAAGTGAGCTTAAGGCCAGCCTGAACTGCATAGTGAGACCCTGTCTCAAAACAAAAAAGAAAAAAGAAAAAAGAAAAAAAAAAATTAAGCATTAACTACTCCTTTCCTCAGCGCAGGAGAAATGCACAGTACAGTTGTCCAAACCATGCTGCTTACCGACATAGATCCATTTCTTTCCCTCACTCCCTTTCCTGTCCGCCTCAACTCAGTAACTCTTTTTTTTTTTTTTTTTTAATTTATTTATTTATTACAGTGTCTCACTACACATCACAGACTCTTTTTTTTGCGGGGGGGTGGGGTCAGCTCAGCCTGCCCTGGGGAGAGGGGCTGGCACGGCATGTGGCGCTGGGGATCGAACCGCGGTCCCTGAGAGCTTGCCTCAGGTTGCCAAAGCAGGCGCTTTAGACCGCAGAGCTATCTTGCCAGCCCCTCAACTCAGTAACTCTTTCCTTTTTTTTTTTTTTTTTTGGAGGAACCGGGGATTGAACTCAGGCCCTTGTGCTTACCAGGGAAGCACTTATTCCACTGAGCCATCTCCCCAGCCCCCAACTCTTTCCTTTTGAATAAGTTCATTCCCTTTTCCCAACATCTACTGTACCCTTCAGATTTCAGTTCCCTTTTTTAGGTTCTCACTGGAAGGGATAATACGTGTTTACGTATATAGGTCTGGTTCATTTCATTTAAGAATACGTTCTCTAGTTGCATCAGGGAACAAACACAAGCCTGAAACTTATCATTTTTCATAGCTGAATAGTACTTCATTGTGTTAAAATACCACATCAGCAGATAGACATTTGGGTTGCTTCCAAGATGTACCTATGACATCACACTGTTGTAATTGTGGGTGCACACATGTTGCTGTGATTGATGATTTCAGTTCTGGTTGAAAAATACCCAGGAGGGGAATAACTGGGTGAATGGGACCTCTAACCCTACCTTGATTTATTTGTCTCGAATATAATGTTTCCCCTTTTATCAGGTACACTTTGCATATCACATTTGCGTTATTCTGGAAATCACTATCTTTGGCTTCTCTATTCTTGTTTGACTGAATATTCTAGTTCAACTGGACAGCCTAAATAAGATTGAATCTCAGTACTGATGTTTGCTGGTACCATTTCTGTATATGGAATGACTACATTTATGGTAGAGAGTTGGTGTCTGCCCCTGACGTGTTTAGATTATTTTTTTCAGGGCTATTCTCTGCTTTCAAACTCCATTGCTCTCTCGATTCATGGAATGCTGTTTTCATTTTTGCTCCTCTTCTCAGTTTTTCTCTCCATTCCTCCACCCAATTCCCCTTTTCTTTTTATTCCACAGTATCTATTGGACATTTTTTGTTCTAATTTACACTTTCACTTCTGACCCCAAGAACATAATACAAGCCAGGGAGATGGCTCAGTGGAATAAGCACTTCCCTGGCAAGTGCAAGGGTCTGAGTTCAATCCCTGGTTCCACCAAAAAAAAAAAAAAAAAAAAAAAAAAACAAAAGAACATAAGACAAGGTTTACACACATGCCTCTAACTCATTGTACGTATAATTATCGTCCCCTGGCCCATCCATACAGCAATAAACATCTCAATTTTTGGCCCAGGAATGCTCAATTATGCTTCAAGAAAAGCCACATAATTCTTATCTATCCTTTGACTGATGGACATCTGAGCTGTTTCCAAGATTTAGCTATTGCAGATTGTGCAGATATAAACATGGGTGCACCTATGTATCACAGGGATTTAATTCTTCTGGAAAGACAGCCAGACAGGAAATAGCGAAGTGTGTATTTTTTCCAGAAGATATTTTTGCATTACAAATTTGACTTTTGAAATTTATGTGATTTTAAAATTTATTCCTATGTTCTTGATACTATTTCTTTGTCTTACAAACAATGAGCATATTTTCTCCACACTTTAGCGTGATTTCTTATTGTATTGTTGATTTATTTTGCTTTAAAAAAGATTTTTTTTTTTTTTTTTTTTTTTGGAAAATGGGATCCTAGTTCTTGATAGTTTGTGAAGGCTTCTGTCCAGTTGGGGTTTGTTCATGAAATCTTGGCCTACACCTCTTCTATCTTTCTCCAAGTTTAGTGTTTCCCATTTTGTATATCACTTAGTTTTAGTCAGCTATTTGCCGTTGAGCTCAGGAGCTTAAAATAGAGCTATGTAGCCCGGATATTTATTTTATTTGCTAAGATTTTGATGCTGGGGCCAGCCAAATAGCTCAGTGGATTAAAGCACCTACAAGCAGCCACAGGGACCAGGGGTTCAGTCCCTGGGTGTGCAGTACAGGCCTCACCCCTGGGGCACACTGAGGCAGGATTGAGTCTAGACATGCTGTTGCAAACCTGTAATTCCAGCTCTTGGGAGGCTAGAAACAGTGGATCACTACGAGTCCCATCTAGTAGTGAGATCCTGAACACCCTTTGTGCCCTTCCCTGAAACAAGAAAAAAAAAATTTGATACTGAATTACCAGTTCAATAATTGTCCTGGGATAGTCTAGAATCTGTGATTTATCTGTTTCAGTTTTCTAGAGTGATAATAATTCACGTGTATTTCATGAAGGTCTACTTAAATACATGCATGTGTGTTTAAATGTACCACTGAGATATGTCTAGATTAATGTAAATGAAGAAATACGTTCTGTGTTCCAATTTGGTAATAGAAATAGACACTGTCTTTAATTTTGAAAATAAGAGCAAACATACACTTGTGTTATGGTTTGTGTCTAGCTGTTGCCTAAAGCCTTAAGCGGCCATGGGGCTTCTGGAGCTTGTAATCAATTCATAATCCAATGCTGGGATTAAGGGCATGAGTGGGACATCCACCCCGGGGCAGGTAATCTGCGTTACAAGGTAAGGAGGGGAGGGAGGCTTGCTAGCTGCCCCAGCTGCTGTTCCTGCCGTTGCCTTTGGCTGTGTTCTGCCACCATGAGCTGCTGCCGTGTGCTCTGTGCCAGTCTGCCTTGGAACCGTCCAAGTATGGACTGGAACCTCCACTAAATAAACCTTTCCTTCCCTAATTGTGGGTGTTGCAGCTTCCATAGGAGAAGAGTCACTGAGACACCTCAGAAGACAACAGTGTAACATCGGATCACACTCACATGTTTTATGCTTCCTCTTCCATACCAAAAATCGGGATTGGACAGAAACTATCAGCTATGTCCTTGAATTTCCTCCTACACATTATACAAGTTTTCATTCAGCAGAAAGGGCAATTATTATGCCAATTCCAACTTCAGTTGACTCAAGCCTCATTAATGAGATAAGAGAACATCAAACACAGCACGGCACTGCCAAGCAAAAAATAAAGAAATGTTAAGGATGAGGTCAGAGGAGGAACCCTTGGTGCAATTCGGGTCCTTCCAGGAGAGCGGGAATATAAATCGATGTCAGCTCGGATTATCTTCACTATGTAATCTCCTTTGGAAGCAAGTCCAGTAGGATGCCAAAGCTTCAGCCCTCTCCTGGGCTGTACCAGTGGGCTCTGAAAAGGTAGTGTAGGTAAGCTGGTCCTATTTTATTGGGGGGAAAATATATATATATATATATATATACAAAATAGTTAGGATAAATATACAGGTACTTTCTCTTAGTTTAATGAGAAGAAAGATTTGTACTAATGGTCTTTAGACAAGAAATCATGTCTGCATCCTACACTATGAATAACTACTATGAAGACAACAATATGCAATGTACTAATTATTGAAACTGTCCTACCAATAGGTTTTGAAACTGTCTCAGTGCTACCTCTTTCTCAATGAAATTAATACAAGAAAAAGATAAACTAGTCCTGGGAGTGATAATCAGAAGCCCATGCATAATTCTCTGTGTGTGTGTGTCTCTGTATCAATCTTTATTTTTCATCTGAAGTCAGATTTTATAAACACACTGCGTCATGCATATTGTTATTTCTCAACTAATCTTCATGAATACAGTTTTCATCATGTGGGTTTCTAGCTTTAACCATAATACTCATTTTTAAAAAATGCAATGAGTAAGACAAGTGCATTTATTTTCAGCTGAGGTGAAGTAAGTAGATAATTCTATTTTTACAGTTTTAAAGTTTCTTTTTAATGTATTTTGCATAGGGTCCAGCTACACAACTTGGTCTTGTAGCGATCCTCTGCTTTTCCGTGTCCTCAGAGCCGGGATTGTGGGCATGCACCACCATGCCCTGACTTGGAAGCTGGCTCAGGGCACCCAGCGTAGTATGCGGTGCCAGGGCTCAAACCCGGCCCTCGGTGCTTGCCTAAGCAGCGTCCTAGTCTGCTGAGCTATCTCACCAGCCCCTTGGAGGATCCTGTTGAACTCACTGAAATACCAGGAAAGTAGCCCCTGCGATGTGCTATTTTTTTTCTTGTTTTATTACTATAATGACTTTATTTTATTTATTTATTTTATTTTATTGAAGTACGAATATCAATGAGACAGTTTTAAGACACCTTAACAGGACGGATTTGATAAATTAATACATTGCAAACTGTTTTCATAATGTTTTGGTATCGTACAAGTTGCATATATGATATTATAGTTACAGACATTATTATACCAGATGTCTCTTATCAGTAAGTTAAGAGAGTGTACCTGTTTGCTTATTTTATTTTTTATACCTGAATTACATCAAAGATTCAATAATTAATACTTTCTATCTTGTTATTTTCCTAGTGGTTGTCCATAGTACTAGAAACCCACATAATACCCTGTCCAACCACCATTAGTGCAAATCTTGCCTCTCATAGAATTATGTAGAAGCACAGCGTTATCTATCCCAACTGTACTGTCCATACACACACATCATGATTCTTCCTTTCTATACCCTTTCCTTTATCTACACCTGTCAGAGATGGGCACTCCATTGTCATTCAACTAATTTAGGTGCTTGAACTCGACAACACAATCCAACACAGTCCAGCATTCCACAACAATAGTGAGTTATCTGAAGAAGTTGTCGACCATAGCCATTTACAGCTCAACTTAATATTATGGCCCCGCGATGCATACTTCATTTTTATACTCTTCTGCTGGATGGCTAAGATCTAGATAGAGCAAGACCTATATACCAACACATGTATTTTATGTTTCCTATGTGGTCAGTGAAGTCCTCTCAGGGTTTATCTTGTAGTCCTGTACATTATTCTCTAGATCCTTTGTCTGTGTCATCCATGTGGATGACTCACGGCCAATGCTTGACCAGTTTTCTCTCTGTGAGAGCCTGAGAGAAAGTTTTCTCTCCATGTGGCTCTCACAGGTACACTATAGATCATTGATCTCCTTGCTCTGTGGCTCTATAATCTCCTTGTTCAGAAAATTTGGAGCTCACCTGAGTTTCATGATGTTGCAGTACAGGTTCCCCTATGTCCTGAGTCTTTGCTGACCTTGTTGAACATGTGCTCATAAGTGAAATAAACCAGACACACTTGTGTAAATATCATATAGTCTCCCTAGTATGAGAAGCAAAAAGAAGAAATACAAATAGAAATATACAACAACTAGAAACAGCTGAGTCAGATAGTTAGGGCAAACTGAACGGCATATGCTGGAGGGTACTAATCAGTTTTCCTTCTGGATGGTCAACAACCTAAGTTCACAGATTAAAATTGGAGAAATAGAAGAGCCACAAGACCAGCCAACATTTTGGCCCTTTCCGGTACAGGTGTGTGGTAACTGGATGCACATTCTCATAGCAGCTGGTAATGTGGAGCAGATTAAAGACTGCCAAGAAAGGAGAACTGAGAGGCGACGTGTACTACGTGCAGGGTCTTCCAGGATACACTAAGCCCTCCATCAGATTTTTCACCCAGGAGGCAAAATTCATCTCTATGTCAGGGAAGGAAACCACCATACTGCGGACATCATCTGTTTTCCAGAATGAAGCAAGCAAGAACGAAATTAAAAGTGGTTATCTAAGGGCCGTCCAGATAGCTCAGTGGACTAAAGCGCCTGCTTAGGCAGCGTGCAAGGCCGGGGTTCGATCCCAGTGTGCTGCGCTGGTCCAGGCCCCTGAGCCTGGGAGTGGTGCTGCACACCTGTAATCCCAGCACTTGGGAAGCTGAATGCAGCTACGAGTCCAATATGTGTTGTGTGGACATATAGACCCTGTACCAAATACACTGAAAGAAAAGTGGCTATCTACCTGGGAGATAGTTATGAAATTGTACTTCTATCTGAGCGTGATATGTGACTGTAGCTATCTGTATTTTCATATCTATGCCCACTCAAGGGCTATTTGATTTTACAAGTCTGCTAACACTGGGATCTGAATCAACCACTGTCTTCTTAGTAGACAAGAGAAAACGTTGAAGGATTGCTCTGACATTAATGCTACCAGCAGTATCTGCAGAATAGGCAGAGGAATGCCCTGTAGGGAAGTGAGGGCAGGTGGTGGCAAAACCCTGTAGCCATAATCCCCCTGGTGAAGGGAGATTGCCTGTTTCCCTGACCCACCTTAGGCCATGTGTGCAAGCCTGAGGCCTGGCATGGGAGGCAGGGGACGTGGGGGTGCAGGCTGGAGCTGTGGTGCAAGGCCCAGGGAATGCAGGCAGGGTGGCCAGCTCTGCCGCAGCGCGCAGACAGCAAAGCTGACCAGCTCTGAGACAGGCCCGTGGGGCCCTACCAGCGTGGAGAAACTAAGGGTGCGTCTTATTGTCACCGTGTCAGATAGGCTGCAAGTCCTGCAGGGCCTCAAGGGAAGTGAGATGGGGCCACAGAGTAATCTCTCCTTCTCTCTGCCCCTGTCTCTGCTTCTGTCTCCTTCTTTCTCTCTCTCCCTCTCTATTTTTCTCTCTTCTCTTCTCTTCTCTTCTCTTCTCTTCTCTTCTCT
>PVKA01045158.1:0-15707 GCA_004027165.1 Ctenomys sociabilis
TTAGAGCCTTTGTTATCCAATAATTTTGAAAGGCTTCATGGCTACCTACTGCTGCTATAGGGACCAAGCTTTCAACACATGAGCTTTTTAGGGACACTGTAGATCCAAACAATGACAAAAGACATCTTTTGAAATATTATCAAAGAATTCTAGACAGGAGAAGCCATCTAAATCACTTAATTTAGAAAAGAAGGCTTTTGTATAGCTCTGTACTAGCTATTTCTAAAAACCACGCCTCTTTAGTTTATCCTGTTTTTTGTTTGCCAGTCTGTACTCTATAAAAATCAACATATGATGCAAAAATGGCTTTGTTTATTGATAATGAAATGATGCTTTAAAATAAACTCAGTACTTTCAGAAACATATGTTTTCCTGGAATTTCTTTAATGTAATAGTAATTTTTGATAAGCAATGTGAATTTTAGAGCATTTCAAGCTCTGAATTTTGGAATATACACTGGAATCAAACAAAATATTCTTTTATTTTGTTTATAAAACATGCCTTAGATAACTTTGTAGAAACAGGGTAACTGATGATGGATTTTGGAAAAGGCTAAAAAATAGCAAGAATATTCTAAGCTTTATTAAATATTGCAGATAATACTTTTTGAGTCCTGGATGTACATTTTTAGTCTTATTTTTGTGTCAGATAATTTCATACTGTTAAAAAATAATTTGACACTATCAAAAACTAATACATTGGGAATGTTTATATCTATTAAAGTATATCCTAAAATTAATGTCTGGAGGTTTAATGTAAGCTTGGATTGAGCCTTCTTCAATTGAAATCTTTTAGTCTGTAACCATATACATGATTTAAAAGTATGTTTTCCCATTGCATAGGTTGGATATATTGTTTTTTTTTTTTTTTTGGATATATTGTTGAAGGTGTTCTTCGAAGTAAAGATTTTCTAAATTTTTAAGTCAATTTATATATGCTTTTATTGCTTATACTGTTGCTGTATGTAATATGGGAAATGCTTAATTGAAGGTAATGAAGATATACTTCTAGTTTTTATCTAATACTTTACCTTGTACATATGTATACAAACACATGAATATACAGACATACAGACATATGCATGTGTGTGTGATTTACTTTGAGTTTTCTTTTGTATATGATATGGGTACGGTTTCAAGTTCATCTTTTTTAGTATGTGTTAGCAGTACATAAAATTTACAATCATCTCGGGGACTAGGAAAATATACATGTTACTGCTTGTTTCTTTTTACTTTTTTAAAATGTATTTGGTACAGGGTCTCACTATGCAGCTCAGACTTGTAGTGACCTCCTGTTTTTAGCCTCCACAGCATTGGGACTACAGGCTTTGTCTACCACACCCAGACTTGGTTGCTAATTTAGCGTCTCTGGGGGCCAGGCCAGCCTGGCACTTGGTGTCAGGGTTGAACCCCTATCCCTGCACTTGCCTAAAGCGGTGCTTAGTCCACTGAGCTATCTTGCAGCCCAGCTTGTTTCTTTTTTAACTCCTTCCTTTCCCTTCACTCCTTATACCTTTATTCAATTCTCCCTTTCCTGTTTTCATTCTTGCTGATATTATTAGTTTTAACACATGTTTATGGCATACAGTGTCTACATTAAATTAAAGTTATGAGGTTCTCATATATGCATAACTTTATCATACTTTCCCTTACATTCCCATCACCCCACACCCTTATTCTCTTGGATCCCTTCTGATTTGCAAGAGATCCAATCCCCTGTCCCCTACATATCTTTTATTAGTTTCTTTGTACTATATCTTCCTCAAATGAGGGATAACATGGCATTTAAGCTAGTGTGTGTGACTTATTTCACTAAATGTTACATTTTCCAGGTGCATCCATTTTCCAACAAATGACTCAAAATTGTCCTTTATAGACAAGTCCTATTCCATTATATATAGATGTCTCATTTTCTTTATCCAATCATGTTAAATGGCATACAGACTGTTTTTGGGATTCAGTTGTCATGAATTGTGCTGCTGCAAACATTGATATGCATGTATCACTGTAGTATGGAGTCTTAAGCTCTTTGGGGAAGATATCTAGCAAGGGGATAGCTGAATTATGTGGAATTTTAAATTTTAGTCTTTTATTACATCACCAATTGGTTTCCATAACAGTTGTACTAATGTATATTGTCACTAACAATGTAAAAGTTTCTTATTCCAGATAAATCTTGGCAGCTGCTGTTATTTTTAATTTCTTGATGATTGCCTTTTTTCTTGTCTAAGATGAAATCTTATTGTTATTTTAATTTGCATTCCTCCAATGACATTGGAGGGTAAACATTTTTTTCATATATTAGTTGGATATTTAGATTTATTCCTCTAGGAAGTGTCTGCTCATTTCACAGGCCCATTTCTTGCCCTTCCTTTATTAGTAGTAGTCTATTATTTTGAGTTATTCATATATTCTAGATATTAGAATATATAATCTATTATTACACTTTTATACATTACATATTAATACAATTCATATAGTGATATATAAATTTCCTGTATGGATGGTTGATGATTTTTTAAAAAAAATTTTGTATGTTGTATCGTTGGCTACTAATTGATTCCTTTGCTATAAAGAAGCATTTCAATTTGATGTAATCACGTTTATTGATTATTGCTGTTATTTCTTGTGCAGTTGTGTCTCTGCTAAAAGATCTTCCTACAGCCAAGTCTTGAAGTGTTTTATCTGTTTTACGATCCAGTAGGTTCTAAATTTCTGTTTTAATGCTCAAATTTTTTATTCATTTTTATTTTAATTGAGTACATTGTCAAAGATATAGAGCACATTTCAATCTTTTACTCAGCTTTCCAAGAATCCTTTAATAAGTTGTCTTTCTTTGAAAATAGGTTTGTGACCATTTTTCATTAGTACACACTGTATTTGCCAAATATGATCACATTCAGATAGTTGTTCTTCATTTATAGTTTCATTGTACAATTGTTGCTTCTGGGGCATTTAGCTCCACTGCTTTCCCTGTCTTAACTACTCAGCAGGATTGTAAAGAGTCTCAGTTACAAATTAAAGACACAGGTTTTAAGGAATGGAAGGTGTTTCATTGAAGACTTCATTGAAAAGTGGATAAAAGAAGATAGATAGTTACACTGACTTGTCCAGAAAGATGGAAGACCCAGTTGTTCCTAACTGCTTCTGTTGAGTGCCAGGTGCCTCTCTACCTGGAATTTTCCATAACCCAATTGATTCCTGAGCTATCCTAGATGAATTCCAAGCCCTAAGAACTCTTAGTTCTTGCACCATCATCTATATGTGCATTCTTAGTGGTTATTACTTGTTTTTCTCTTGCCCTGTCAGTATTATACCTTTAGTATTTATGAGTTGGTTAGAAGAAACTTTGCATATAAAGTTTAGCTAGCAATTTAGTTTAAGGGATGTGTATATTTTTACATTCTAAATATGAACTGTCTTTTAAGCGGCCACCTCTCATTTTCTTTATATTTTATTGAAGGTGGGGAAATTTAACTAGGCCAACTGCCTGCCTTGTCATCTTTCCTCCTAATTGCTTCTTTTTGTGAGGATTTAACACTTTCTGCTGAGGATTTACCAGAAGGCTTACTGAGGCTTTGTCTTATTTTTCTGGGATACAGGCTCCATTTCCTTACACTGATATGGTGGGATCCATAACATTTCAATTCTTTTGTACTTATTTAAGCATGATCTTTGCATATGATATTATCTGTTTTAGGAAAAGTCTGATGCTGAGAAAAAAAATGTATACTTTGCTGCTGGATGAAATATTCTATATACATATACATTAAGTATTTCTGTTTGATTGTATGGTGTGGTTCCACTCCCATATTTTGTGGATGTTTTGTCTATTTTTCCTGTCCATTTGTGAATAAAAAATATCTCCCAATAAATTTCAGATTAATAAGAAAAAGCAAATTACCTTGTGTTTCAATTAAAATTAGAAATGGAACTGAATCAAAAACAATTGCCAACATCAACTTACCTCTAAATATGACTGTAAAGTTTTCTACACATGGTGAGCTTTGCTAATTTTGAATTTACAGTCACATTTCTTTATGATGTTCTGAAAGGTCTGTATTCAATGCCATTTTATTTTACTGCAGCCATATTTTATTCCACTAAACTAGATCAAAAAGAAAAAGAATGGTCACTGACTCTGCGAACTTAAAACCACTTTGTGTTCTTTTATAAATGACAAAAATGTTTACCTTGGGACAGTCTATTCTGGGGTACTTGTACATTGCCAAGTGGTGACTTTATTAAAACAAACAAACAAAAATACTGATTTGATGAAGTATTGATGGATAAACAGGAATGTATCAGTTCTTTTTCCTGGAAAGCCAAACATTGCCTTACAATTTACCACAAATTTAAGCCAAGCTACTTTTCTCTCAAAAAATTAAGGCTGACTTTGATTTAATACTTAAAAGAGTTAGGATGGAAGGAATTTATAAGTATAGGCAGAAAAGAGATAAGAAAAATCGAAGTTTGAATATTGAAAACTGCAACTACAAGACACAAATACATTGTAATTATTTTTTCTTCTCTATCTTCTCTCTCAATAAAATAAGCACATACAATTCCCTTTCACCTACAAAAGGACTGGGTATTCTTTTTTACTTGAAGAATGGTACTTTATTCCTTGTAAACAAAGTAGTTTTTCACCTATAAGTACAATTTCCCCAATGATAATATCATTAAGCTTCTCTTCTAGAGGGTTAACAACTTAACTTTGCAGGTCAAAAAATTAGAAGAAAAGAAGGGCTACAAGGATCGCCAACATTTTGACCCTAGCCCTTCAAGGTTAGTGAGGACTCAGGACATAAGAGAACCTGTAGTGTAACATCTGGTAACTCAGTGGTGTCCCAAACTTTTTGATCAAGGAGATTATGAGTCCACAGAGGGATGTGATCAATGATGTAGTGTGCCTAACCAGAGTCACATGGAGAGAAAACAAAGATCTACAAACTGCAGTACATGGTTTCAAGGTCAATCCTGAGGGGATTTGACTGACCTTGTCAGGTTCAAACGTTACATTTCTTGTGATATAGATCTTGCTTCATCTTGCTCTTAACCATCCAGTGGAAAAGTATAAAAATGACCTATAAAATGTAAAGCCATATTAATATGCTGAACTATAAATGGCTCAAGTCAACAACTTCTAACATTGCCAGTCCTGTATATAACCCACTACTACTACGATTTACTGGACTATATTGGATTATTTTGTTGAATTCACACACCTAAAATATTTGAATATCAATGGAATATCCATCTCTGGTGAAAGTAAACAAAAAAGGAGTATATAAATGAAGGACCACTTTGTAGTGAAAAAGTATATATCTGTATGTACAAATTAGGTTAGATATACAGCTAATTTTTCTTAGTTCAATGAGAAGAAAGTTTTTAACAGTGTTTAGACAAGATAAAATATCTGCATCTTATACTATGAATAATTACTATTAAGACATCAAAAGTATACAGCTACTTTTTCTTAGTTCAATGAGAAGAAAGTTTTTAACAGTGTTTAGACAAAATACCTGCATCTTATACTATGAATAATTACTATGAAGACATCAATATGCAATGTATTAATTACTGTAAGTGTCCTACTCAGCTGTTGTGAAACCGTCGCACCGCTATTTCTTCCTCAATAAAATTAATTTAAAAAAGAAATCAATGTAATAAAGGAAGTAAAAGATCTCTGAACTGAAAACAGTAGTACTATGAAAAAGAAGATTGAAGAGAAAGACACAAAAATGGAATAATGTCAATTGTTCTTGGTTAGGAAAAACCAATATAGAAAAATGATCATAATCCCAAAGTTGTTGTATAGATTTAATGCAATCCTAACCAAAACTCCATTAATGTACCTCACAGAACTAGAGAAGGCAATCCTAAAATTGTTTTGGTACCAGAAGAGTCCTAAAATAGAAAAAGCAATTGCTGGACAAAAAAGGTAAAGCAGGGGGCACTGCTATCCTTGACCTGAAGTATAACTGAGCTACTGTGGTAACAACTGCATAGTACTGGAAATAAATCAGACCTGAACATCAATTGAACTAGAGAAGATGCAGAAAGAGCTCCAAAGGTGCTCAACTACCTTATCTCTTTTTTTGTGTGTGTGTTACCTATCGTTCTTTTTTGTATATTTTTTTATTTTAAAATTCATTTTAATGAGAAAAAAGATAAAATAGCAATAAAACAGTTTCAAAACAGGTAAGTGGGACAGTTACAATAGTTGATACACTGCATATTGGTGTCTTCATATTAGTTATTCAGAGGACATGATGCAGACATGATAACTTCTCATGTCCATGTCCATATCATATCAAGATACTTTATCTTTGAAAAAGGGGCCAAACATGCTCCCTGGAAGAAAGACAGCCTCTTTAATAAAAAACCACTGCAAAACTTTTTCCACATGCCAAGCAGTAAAACTATACCTATGTGCAACATATCCACTAAACTGTAATGAAAATGAATGAAAGATCTAAATACTAAAACAAATCCTGAATGTTTTGGAAGACAAAATGGGTTGAACTCTTGAATTCATATGTATAGTAAAAGTTTTCATGAATAAACCAATAATTTCATGGAATATACCACAGAAAATCAACCACTGGGATCTCAACTTAATAAAAAGCCACTGCACAGCAAACAAAATCACCAACAAATTAAAAAGACAATCCCATAGAATGGAAACCCTTACCCGAAGAACTAATATCATAGAAAGAATTTTTAAAAAATGAGGCCACTCAACTTAAAGACCCAATACAAAAATGGGCATGTGAAATGAATACATACTTCTCAGATGAAGAAACACAAAGAACATAAAATATGAAAAAGTGAACCTCACTGGTCATTTGAGAGATACAAGTTGAAATAATGATGAGATTCCATCTCACTCCAAAAAGAACAGGAGTTGTTAAGAATCAACAAATGCTGGCAGGGCTGTGGTGGCAATGTGGAGATTCCTCAAAAACTATGACTGTAGGTCTCATTTGACTCAGCTATTCTTTTCTTGGTATTTTTCCAAAAGAATTAAAAGCATCATACAATAGTGATATATGTGAATTGATGTTTATAAGAGCAGAGTTGTAATAGCTAAATCTTGGAAATGACCCAAATTTCTGTTCACTGGAGAATAGCTAAAAAAAGATGTATATTCCTTTATACAGTGGAATACTACTCTACCATAAAGAAGGATAAACGAGACATTTACCTCTAAGTGGATGGTCATTGAGACCATACTATTAAGGGAAATAGGACAAACATGTAAATATTGCATTGTCTGTCTGATATGAGAAAGTGAAAGTGTAAATAAGAATCTAAGTGTGCAATAGATAATGTGAAATTGGAGGAAATTTTTCAAAACAGAAGGAGAACTAGGGAGGGAGGACTAGAAGAGGAAAGAAGGGAAAAGAAAAAAAACAAAAGAAGGATAAAATGGAAAGAAAACTTTGTGAATAAGGAGGGGAAGAGAATTTGAAGGGAGAAAAATATCTCCCAAATGAACTCTTCCAATGCAACTTGCTGGTACATCCTGAAAATTCTTATTTCACCAAGTCTACAAACCTGCAAGAATAGTTTGTTTAGGATGGACTAAATTCCATATATTAGCTATGGGGACTTCTTGAACCCAGTCCAGCAGAGTTTTCTCTTGGTGAACCAGACAGGAGATAAATAAAGGATAAGGGTTTGTAATTTTGGTAAGTCTTGCTTTCATTTTTTCTTTTTCTCTTCCCTCAACTTCTCAGATACATTGTTTCTGAGAACCACTTACTCTCTGAACCATAGCTTATCTCTTTTTCTGTGTCTGCAAATTTTTGAAATCTTAGTTTTTTTTTTTTTTTTTTTTTTTATCTTTCAGTGGTTGGAGGCTCCAAAGTGTCTAGCAAATGAGTGCCTGTGTAAAAATTCTGACGACAAGAGACATTTTCTCCTTCTATCCAGAAAAGGGAGCAGGTATCAAGAGGTGTCCTTTATTTTTTGTTTTTTGGCAGAACCAGGGATTGAACTCAGGCCCTCGCACTTGCCAGGGAAGCGCTTATTCCACTGAGCCATCTCCCTGGCCCCAAGAGGTGTCCTCTATGATGCCAAGCAGCCTCACTAGGAACTCCCTCAAGTTAACATAGTATCATGTAGCCTGATCTCTTTTTGGATCAAGGAGTGGGCAGGCCACTCACCCAATGTGAGCTCAGGCATCTAAGTTAGATTCTGTTTTTTTTTCTCTGTTTTGCTTTTCTTTCTCTTTTTAATATCCTGAAAGTAAAAACAAAGGAGATTTTTAAAGGCATGTAGTACAGTTAAAATGTATATGAGTGGCTTAGTATCTGTATCAAAATGCCATATTTAGATTGTATTTTGTTAATCTGGAGCCAATTTAAGGTAATGGATTCTAAAATATTGATTTTTCTCCAAGTGTAAGTTAGATCATAAAAAGACAGCCTCAAACCTAGTTTTGTAATAGGGAGAGATAGTAAATAATGATTACATTTAACAACCACAGCCTTTCTTTGCTTTGCTTTTGTGAATCTTATTGATCATTGGTCTATAATGTTAACTATCAGGAAAAAGGTACTCAAAAGAGCTTAACATATTGAAGGATCTCATTCTATGACTCATAAATCCTAGGGAAAATTCTAATTAGTTGCCTTTATTATTTTTCTCATTGCTGAGACAACCCAACACCCAAAGATAAAAGAGCAAAGGTGTGTTTAACTCACAGGTTTTAGAACTTTCAATTTACACTTGTCTCCAAGGCAGTGTTACGTAGTACAGGGAAATCACAGAGGAGAAATAGGTTGTGGTGGGCTGAAGGCAAGAAGGCATCAAAGCAGTGAATTAGTGAGGAATCAAGTGTTTACAGAGTCTCTTTTTTAGTCCTGTGTCATCTACTCGGTTCGCACACTCTTAGGACAGGTAGCACTTACATTCAGGGTGGGTCTATCCATTATCCATACACAGAATTATACCAAAACAATCTGTGGACTAATTCAGTAATCACATACCCTTGCTCCTAGCATCACCATTTTAGATCCAGTCACCTCTGAGAAATCTCACCTATGATCACGTTGAACTTTGGCGAGAATTCTAGGCACAAGTCATAAAACTAGTACATTTATATAGTTATACACCTAAAACTATAATTCATCTTGACCAATGATTTTAAAATTCATTTTTATTTACTGTAACTGTTTATAAGTTTTATATATTTTATTGTCTTTCTCTGTAAATTTGTTTTAATAACGGATTAAAGTACTGGCAGATTCTACATTCAAAAATTTTGAGCTCATATCAGTTATTTATTTTATTTTTGTATGTTTGCCTTTTTGTAGCTGTGGTTTTTTTAAGGACTTTTCATTAAAACAAAATTGCAACATATTTTGCTCAATAGAAGAGCTAACTTGAAAATAAACCTTAGCTGGCAATTATGATGATGTCCAATATCATGCTGAAGATTATATCTCACTACATTTTTGCTCAGTGTCTATTCTATAATAGCAATTAAGTGAAGGATAAGATGATTGAGGCTAGAAGTTTTGAAGTATGACTTTCAGGGCTGAGTATTTTTTATGCCTTGTTTTGGGGGAAACGGTACAAATACTCAAAGGTAATCATACTCATTTAAAAATTAGAGGGTAAAAACTGCTAAGCTCAAAGCTTACAAAAAACTTACAAAGAAAAACCTTATAGTTTCATGCCACAAGATGTGTGTATAATTTGATTAATGTGAAAATTTGTGTTGATTAAATTGGCTTATAGATAAGTGGACATTCTCCATATTAGCCCACACATTTTTGTTCACATGTCTTAATGTTTGATAATTTAAATTGACTGGAAAGGCAAGAGTAAAGATGTCTTTGAAGTTCATGACTTGTTTTTATTTACAGGTTCTTAGTCAACCAAGACAATATTTATCTTAAAAACTTGGTTTTATAAATGTAAAGTCCACTGTTCTCTGTGTACAATAACTTTAGAGTTCTTTCATGGTTAAGCAAAATTTTCTTTTTTGATTAAAGCCTATGTTGGTTACTTTCTCTTGCTGCTAAGACAAAGTACTTGACATCTGGAGTTGGAGAAAAGGTTTGTTTACCTCAGTTTTTAAAAGTTTCAGTATATAATTGGCTGGCTTCAAGGCAGGGTGGCACATGGCAAAGGGGCAACAGTTCATGGATATGGAAGACAGAAAAAGTATCAGGAAAGAACCCAAAGTAGCCAGATGTGGTGGTGCATGCCTGTAGTCCTAGCACTCGGGAGGCTGAGGTAGGAGGATTGCTGTGAGTTCGAGACCAGCCTGAGCTACAAAGTGAGCTTAAGGCCAGCCTGAACTGCATAGTGAGACCCTGTCTCAAAAAGACAAAAGAAAGAAAGAAAGAAAGAAAGAAAGAAAGAAAGAAAGAAAGAAAGAAAGAAAGAAGCCAAAGTAAATCCTCTTTCTGTCCCTTATATTATATTGGGTTTATTTAGATTAGGATTGTACTAGTTCAATCAGTGGACTGATCCAGAAACCACCCACAATTAATCTTAGCATTGAACTATTAATCGTACATACTAATGTATATATGACCTCTAGGGGAAAAAAAATCTATGAACACATAAGGTTTTGGGGAGATATCTAGACACAAAGCATAACATTCTGTCCTTTGCAATCCGTAGACTCTTGCACATCCCTTTATGCAAAAGACCTTAAGTCAGTCTCCAAAGTTGCCAAAGTCCTAACATTTTCAGCATTCCTGAAGAGTCCAACTCAAAAGTCTCTGACATTTAAAGTACTCTTAGATGTGAACCTGTATATAAATGAAAAGAAAGTTAAACATTTTCAACTTTCAATGGCAGAAGATAAACATTTCCATTCCAAAAGTTACAAACAGAAAAGTACAAAGGAATGAGACCAAAACAGGTCCAAAATCCAATAGGGCAAACACCGAATCCTGTAGCTCTATGTGCAGCATCTAAGGCATTCTGTGGTGAGATGTGAACGCCAAAGGGCCTTTGTGTTCTGCCCCTGTGGCAGTTCTGGCAGTCATAATTTCCATGGCTTCTCTCTTGGGTCTGTTTTGTCCTTCCTTGCACTTTTCCTCTGATAATCCATTTTCCTGGCTTCTACAAACTTTTGAAGTTTCCATTGTACCTTTGCATTCATGCTCACAGCTTCACACATTGTCCTTTCAAGGCCTTGTGAAGTCTGTGTGGAAGCCTTCCCAACACTGCATGCGTCTGAGTACATCTAAACCTTGTTTTAAATGGATAATGCCATGAAGAGATCCCAACACCCAAAAAGAAACACTGGCAACTGCTTCAGCTGGCAGCAGACATTGGAACATATGCTGGACATCATCCCAGGATTCAGAATGAAACACATGGAATGGTATCCATCATCACAACTGAGCCTACTCTGTACGAGGGTTAGGGCTATAGCTCCCCAGTCTCATTTAAATAACAAGGATCTTTCAGAGGTAGTAATTTAGGTTCAACCAAATGAAAAACAAAAGATTAAAATAAGTAAGCACACATATTTTTTTTTATAAATTATCACCTGTATAAACATTTTTCAACATACCTGAGCCTTCTTGTTTTGCTAGTATGATTTTCACCCAAGAGCATAAAAAACATCCTCATTAGGGCTAGACAAATAGTTCAGCAAATTAAAGCACTTTCAAGCAAGTGCAGAGGCCAGAGGTTCAATCCTGGATACTACTCTGCTGGCCCTGCCACTGGGGCACACTGAGACAACAACTGCGACTGGGTGTGGTGGTGCATGCCTGTAATCCCAGCTCTTGGGAGGGCTGTAAACAGGTGGATCTATGAGTCTGATCTAGTAGTGGGACTGGAACACCCTGTAGACCCTTCCCTAAAAAATACAAAAACACGCTCACATCAGAACTATGTTTATTGTAATTTTTGTATAATTATTTCTTTATTCTACTTACTATGTTTCTATAATAAGTTTGGAAACTTTCATTTGGATTCTAAATTGTGCTTAGCTTTGGCTGGCTGTCAATAATCTTACTTTTAATAGGTTAAGAATTTATTTATTTATTTTTGGCAGAACTGGGGATTGAACTCAGGCCCCTGAACTTGCCAGGGAAGTGCTTATTCCACTGAGCCATCTCCCCAGCCCACAGTCTAAGAATTTATAATGTACAAGAAATATTTTAAGCATATCAACTGTACAAAAATACCTACCCAAATTAGAAGCCACAAGTAAACTAACCAATCAGCTAAGATTATAATAGTGGCTTTTATACATATATAGGAAATGCTATTTATATCAGCAGACCACCTGAGTTAATATCCTAGGAAGGATTTGTCTTCCCCATCTTAATTTTCCTAGGCCTAAAACTTCCAGTTTTGGTTGGTCCCTGTGACTAAGTTTCTCTTAATCTCTTTCACCTGGAATTGTTCCTTCATGCATTTAAACCCTTTCATATAGATTCCCAAAAATGTCATGATCACTGAGGCAGCATTTATAGTTTGGTTTTTTTCTTTGGTTTGTGCAAGAGGTGTTGGGTTATAGCAGACGTTGTTTATTTCCATTTGGCTTCATTGTCATTAGAACAACAGTCTCATTTGTTCTGTGGCTTCTACACAGAAACAATATCTAGGTCAAGTGAGCCAGCTGAAGAAATTTGGTATCCCTCCCTCTTTACCAGGAACAATTCCATGATAGTATATACTCTCCTAAGTGAGCTCCAAATTATTATAAATAAATATACTTGTTTATGCACAAATTTCACTCCAGAGGTAGTGAAAGCAAAGCTCTAATTTGTGCTCTTGTACAAGTGTAACCTCTACAAACAGGCAAAGTATCAGGATGGCCCAATGTTTTAGGCCACCATACAGACAGGCACATCAGAATTGAGAAGCTGTGTACTTTTTACTTTTAAATCATAAGAGTTTTCCCCGTCATGGAGGATTTGGTTTCATTTTCATGTTCACTTCTTGAGTATCAGTGGAAAAACCTTAAGTTATTATGTAGGGATAGCAATAGGCATTGCATTTGTAAAATCATTTTTATATCATTTTGATTGACAGACAACCTTGATAAAATATATCATTGTTCTTAAAGACCTCGTTATTTTTATTAAATGAACTAATTTAGCCCACTATTAGCTTATGGGAAGTACAAACATTTGATATTACATCTTATTTGAAAAACCTACACAGTTTTCCATGCAAAACTTACAAAGAGCTGAAAAAAGAAAAAGAAATGTTTGAGCTCAAACAAAGTAGCTTTAGGCATTACAATTGGTAGCTAGAACAAATTGCACAATCTGATAAATACTTATAGACAATAGTTTTAAAACCAAAGTGTATTCTCAGATACATAGACCATGGCATGCTTGATATTTGGCTAAAATCCTGAAAGTTCTTTCCCAGATAATTCTATTCCAGTTTAGCCTGAGTTTTTGGCCTGATTTTTGTTGCCTTTAGTCTATCACTTTTTTGATACAAAATAGGATAAATTGGTATAAGTCTCCCTCTGACCACCTCTCTTGGTCCCATAAGGCTTTGAATGGTCTTTGCACTAACTTGTCCTTAACTGGGGTATCACTTCTAGTTCTTGACAAAAGTAGACCAACAGATAAGAGATCACTTCAAGTCCATGTCCTATTTTAACTCTAAATGTCCTAAGGGACTCTTTACCAAGGCTCATCAGCATGTAAGAGTCCCAGGAAACAGCCCCAAACTAAGGTCTCAGTGGCTTTTTATGGATAGAATCAGGAACCAAGGCTAAAGGACAAAAACAGAAAGAAAATCTTTGCAAGAATTCACGCAGAGGATGAGAAGGCCAAGGTGGTCTGCAGGGTGCTCTATACAAGCCATTGGAGATGGAGAGAAAAGTCATTGGAGCAATAATACCTGAGAATAATCTGTATTTGATACTTCTTGGTTGTTGCTGTGGCAGGCCTGCTTTAGTATTCCAGCATGCCTGGAATATTGCTACAAGCGATCCTTTCATCTTAGTAATCATTTTAATCACTCCAGCCAATCTTCCCAAACCTATAACTTGTAATCATAAGATATTTTTACTTCCAGTGCTACCAGCCCATCCAAATGTGTCTTTCAGTCTACATTTATGTATTTCTACTACGTTATTTTAACATACATTCAAGTATCTCCCAGGTAAATATTCATCTTCCTGTATTTGTGGGCCTATAAGTTAAGAATAGCAATATCAATAGTCTAGCTGCTATTCCTTGTCACCTGTGTGATAGAAAATAAATTTATGTTTATATTATTTGGATCCAGTCACTTTTTTGTGTGTGGCAGTCTCAGCCTGCCCTGGGGGCTGGGATGGCATGGCATGTGGTGCCAGGGATGGAACTACCATCCCTGCATGCTTGCCTAAGCTTGCCTAAGCAGGCACTTTAGTCTGCTGAGCTATCTCATTGGTTCTGGAGCCAGTCATTATAAAAGGTCTTCAGGTTTGTAAAGTAGAGCCCACTGGTAAAATTTTTGTATAGCCTCATGGTGGAAAATAGATAACTTTTTTAGTGTGCTCATTTACCTTTGTTTTAACACTTCTTATTGACAAATCAAGGAGGGGGTCTGCATACTCTTAAACTTCACTTATTATGTATTTGGGTAAATACCTCAAAAGAAATAGAAGTTAATGGTAAAGAAGTTAATGATAAAAGTTAGCTTTTAAAGATAAACATTTTATGTCAAATATCAGGGACTTCTACTGTTTTTTTTCTTTTTTTGATTTATTGTTTATGAGTTAGGCCTTTAACTTTCTGTATGCTGATTATTTAACATAATTATAGGGGCTGGGGAGATGGCTCAGTAGAATAAGTTACTGCATACAGAGAGCAATAGGCATTGAATTTGCCAGGCCTGGCAAGTGCAAAGGCCTGAGTTCAACCCCTGGTACCACAAAAAAAGTAAGCCTAAGCATGAATATCTTGCTAATGACCTTGTCTTTCTTTTCAGACTATTCATATATCAATATTTCTATCTTGTTTATGTCAGCTATAATAAGACTTTCATTCCTTGTCTAGGCAAGACCAATGCCCCTCCTCAGCCTCAACCAGTTACAGGGAGACAGACTATCAGGCCTTCTGCAGCCCTTAGGAATAAGGGATCAGAAACTTGGGGTGAGGATAGACAGGATTAGATAGGATAGAATTATTAAAAATTAAGCTGAAAAGTAACCTAAAATTTTAAAAATGGAAAATGCAGCTTCTGTATACAAACCCAGATTTTTTTCTTTTCCCTCTTCTATCATAGAATAATAAGGCTGGGCAATTACCTCTAACTTTCAAAATGACTCAATTATTTTCTGTATCCTGGTAAATGATCCTATCTCATCTGGGAATGGGCCACATTTTCATCTGTAAAGTAGGCTTTCCTATATGCATGGTTGATTATTTTACTGTGGGTGGACCATCCTCCCCACTCAAGAAAGCAGGACTAAGACCATGGATTATCAAATTCTACAGATTTCAACCACAGAAATCACATAGCTATTTCCAGTTTCAAACTGCAGCATGTCTCATTTCTTTGAAGACAAATCTCCATTCTTAAGTAGGTGCTAAAATATCTGCCCAATAATCCCTTCCTTTGCCCTATTCACATGACCTTAATTTTTTTCATGATGGGAATCAGTGAATCCCCATGTATTCTGTGTATAGCGTAGGAAATGCTCCTCATCTTATCTGAAGAACACTCTCAAACACATAAAAATGACAATAACCTCTCAGAAGTTTTTTT